>CAJNIZ010046145.1:14979-41547 GCA_905231905.1 Symbiodinium pilosum | reverse complement strand
TTGGTGAGGTTAGGGTTGAGGTATAGGTTGTTATGGTTTGGGTGCTAGGGGGTGGTGCATGATTAGAAAAAGGAAATGGTCATTGCTAACTATATATAGGATTCAGGGTCTGTCTGTCTTAGGGGGCTTTAAGGACGTAAGGCTACTATTTAGAGGCTTTGGGGCCCGGGAAGTGTCTACTTCCGGCGCCGTGATGCTTCGCGCAGCGAATTATTGCAAGAAGGGTATGGGCACGCTAGTCTACGCATGTGCAGGTTCTCATGCGTAGGCAGCACGTAAGGGTCGGGAAGTAGCATTACCCAGTGTTCAGGCTTCTACTACTGCAGCACTGAATTAAGCCAAGCTGGCGGGCGGCAACGGCAAGGCTAGAGCTGCTCTTTTGGAGCCCACCAAAGGTGTGGCCCAACCATTAGAATTAACAATCCAAAAAAGCCTACGAGCTAAACAGGAGGCACTGGGGACGGTAGCAACACTGGCTGCAGGTTACCAATGTCTGCAGGAGGAGGGTTAGGGTATGAGTCAGTGTACATGAGGATGGACTAGAGCTTGAATTCTTGATGCTGCAGAGCATCCATGATGTCTCTAAGGCCACATGCCCGTTGCTGCGCGAGTCTGCCTAAAAGAAACCGATCCACCATGGCACCTGGCAAAATGTTCTCCCCATTCTCATGAATACTCCCATTCAATCATTTTGCCATTTGGGGGGGTGTGGGGGGGGGCGGCGGGGGATGGTTGCTACTTTGCCGGGAAATGGGCTTCCTGCCGCGGCCTCTTTTGAATTCGGCTTGCATCTGTGAGCCTGCCGCACGCAGGCGACGCAGGCTGCAAGGAATGCCACTCAAATCGCCTGCGCATGCAAAGCTGACACAAAATTGTTTAACAACAGCGCAATCACACGTTATCCACATTCACTCCTGCTCTTTGCATCCCTTTCTTGCGCGGCTCCAGGTACGCGTATCTTGTTTGTGCAGAACCATGATCAACAAGTGCTGGCACAAGTATCTGACTTGTGAAAACCTGAACAACAACAACTAAAAATACCAGTATGAGCTCACATAAAGGAAGTCGACGCATCGAGACACCGCTGATTTCCTGCCTCATACCCACATGAACCTTCCTGCAGTACCTGCTGTTTCTTACAGTAGCAGCGCAAAAGAGTAAGCTCCTACGCTGCACAGCAATCTAGGCCGAATCTAGGCGACTTGCACAATGGTTTGTAATAGAAGAATAACTGGTGTTCTTCAGTGAACTGAGAAGACCTCACTAGGGACAGTGCTTCTGGTTGTTATTGAAATGCTTCTCTCTTGGCAACAGCCGCAATACGAACATCGTTTCGTTTCAGTGAAGAGGTAGCTGTCAACGAGTCCCTGCACCTTTTGGTGATTTTGGGTGCGAACCTTGTTCAGGCAAAGGTGCAGCATGAACTGAGAGAAGATACAGTAGCGCGCCAACTTTGGACCATTGCACAAACCTTCCTTACACCTTGCAACCTGCAACAGGCAACGTCGATCTTCACAAATAGCTTTGCGAAGTTGCTCCTGCAACCCTCACCCCGTGCCCTGTCACCCCCAAACCTTGAAACACCATGTGTTAAAAGGTTTCAAACCTACTGCAACAAAACCCTAGGCACTCAGCCTCAACCCAGGGGACCCACACCCAACCCCCATTGAATGAGATGGCCCACCTTGACCCACAGAGATCCGTCATCCCATTCAATCCCAAGCTTGCCAGCAGACCAGAAACCCTGGCAAGGGCTGGGGTCAAAGTAATAGTAATAGTAATAATACATGAACACTCAACGGCTTCGCAAGATTCAGGAGGGCCTTAGTAGTAAACATGGAATCGTGGCAGGATGAGAGGTTCCAACAAGCTCTGGAAACATCACAGTAGCAATTTCGGACAGGTATGCGTTTACCCCAACAACTGGTATTTCTACATAGTTCTGGATTTTCCAGGCACAAGCCCGAATGAACAAGTTGCACAAACACGCTAACTTCACAGCGCTGACATCAACATGAAACCTCATAAAAGGATGAAGACCTTGAAAGTCCAGTGCCATTTCAAAAAAGGCCTGTTCTATGAAAACTACACCGCAGCTACCTCTGAGAGGCCCCCTTGTGGGGTTGATGGGGGATTTGTTTGGAGAAGGTATGCCAAAACCAACAAATCCTTTCTCTTAAACCCTAAAGCCTCAACCCTCTGAACCCCTGACCCCGAAAGCCAAATCCTTGATTGGTGGAAGCATCTGCTTGCCTGCGATTGCTTCCCTGCATGACAGCCGGAGCAAACAACCTGATGGCAAAGTAAAAGGCTTTGCTGAAATAAGGCTTCTATAAGGCTGAGGTAGGAATGATAGGGATTTTGCAAGAACATCGTAGGGATTAAGCGCCTATGGTTGGGGGGGGTCCCTGCTCTGAGGCTCTGAAAGGCAGGATAGGAAGGATCCTATCCTTTCAGTGGGGTCTCCTGTTGAATGTCCTACTGCGGAGACACCCAGATAGTAGAAGTCAGTCATCGGCCCGTAATAACTGACTCACTTTGAATATGCTGCGTACATGTTCTTCGTCGTCCGAAGGGCTGGTGCAGCTGTCTGAACCTAAGGAGGAGTTCGGACCTGCAGAAAGATTGCGGTTTCGACCACAGGGTGCATGGCCTAAGGAGACACGGAATCTAGGTACAACCCTCCACCCAGAGTAGAAAGATCTTACTGCAAGCCCAAGATTCGTACGCATGCACAGCCATAAAGCTAACTACCGGCAACAACACCCAACTGGCACGCAGCACAAACCCAGAACAAAACGTAGAGCATCTGAAGCCCTTTCAGGCCTTAACCCTGGACAGCTCCACCCAAAATCCGGGACACTTGACCCTATGGCCAGGCACCAGCTTCAAAAATGACCTTGCCAAGATACGGTACTCCCACTTATGGTGACGCTGGCCGGCCCGTAGGGGATGTCGGTGAGATTGTCACAAGAAGCCCTGAGAAGGACACAGGCTTCGAGAGGGTCAAGGTCTAGGAAGGGTTCTGCTTTAGGGCCTGTGGTGTAATTAGATCTGATATTGGCCCTTGATGTTGTCAATCGTTTCTACTCCCCTACCCTGTGATGCCCTCTGTTGATCATCCCTATCTCAGGCCCAAACAGACACAGGACCGGGCTGATGGTTCCAAGCTTTCATTAGGGACGTTGTGCCTCTTCCACAGAACTTGCTTGATTTAAGCTGTGCAGGCTCTGACTGTGTGTTCCCTAACAGAGCCCAAACTGTTTCATAGGAGTGCCTGCTGGTTGGCACGAAGCGATGTTTACAGGAGGCTCATGCACCCGGCACTAACCCTCAATACCCAAACCCTCAAACCCAACCCCCTCAACCCTAAAAAAAAAACTACAGCCTATACCCCACAAGCTCCTGCCAGCTGCCGGTCGCGCACCAGAGATTTGCCCAGAAGTCGGAGGGCTGAAGACGTCCTGGGTTCCCCCCACTGTGACAACATGGCGCACATATCACCCTGATGGTGCGAATCTGTGGAGGTCCAAAAGCATTAGGGGTCTAGGACCCTTTCAGGGTCTGGAGGGGTTATTGATGGGCAATTCGAACAATGTAAGACGGTGTAATATGATTATAGCCAAGACTTCGGGTTCGTTGCATGGCTAGCTTAATTGCAGAGAATTGTTCTTAGAGGGCACGCGGCGCAGCCAGCGAGTAGACGGATCCCCGAAAACCTTAAAAGGAAGCCCGAACTGCCAAAATACAACCGCAAGACAAGGGGGAATCACTGGGCCACTTTCTGTTCTGGGCTTCCTGAAGCTCAAGCCCCCGAACACTCTCAACTCTAAGCCCAATACCTGCCAGAACCCAGGGCCCTAAGCCACGAATCCCAAAATTCGAAACCCCAGGCCCTCAACTCATCTGCATCCCAAGTCTCGAACAGACGCTTGCAGCCAGGCTGTGAAGAGTCCCTGTAGGAGCCCTCAAATGCCAGTGGCTTCACGCAGGAAGCCACGCCAGAGGATGGATCCAGCATCAGGTTGTTGCTCCAAATCTGGGGAGGAAACGATTTGCCAGGGTATTGACTTATTCTGGAGGCCCCCTTCATGAGGATCCCAGTGAGTCTAGCGGAAAACAAAGGCAACCGATGCTGAGAAAGAACTGTTCAGGTTTGCGGCAATCCTTGCGAGCGTCACACCCGATTCAACAACACAGTTCACGGCTGGCTGCTCGGGACTGGGGATGTCTTTTTTCATGTTGGCATAGTACTTTAGGGGTCCGTCGGGTGAGTATACATAGGGTGTAGGTTTAGATGCCTAGCAGTTACAGGTTAGGAGGACTCCTAAACCGTCAATGCACACACCTAGGTGAAAGACCTCTCTTTTCTTGGACAACCCACAGAATGTCTACCAGCTGCTGGGGCTGTAGAATAAGCACGGGTGACCAATTACACAGGAAGAACACGCAATTTGGGAAAGCATCAACTGGGTTGCTATTCAGGAATCTATCTTAAGTTACGATATTGGGGAAACCATACTAAGTACTATAGAAACCCATTATAGTAACCTCAATTAACTTCCCTCACAGCAACCCAGTCAAGTGAGGGTGAAGACCAAGAGCCAGAGCCTCCTCCAAGAAGCAGCTTGAGTCCTGGCTCTTAGAATCGAAGCTTAGAATCAAACAATTCCAGGGTTTAGAGTTTAGGCTGTAGGGGAGGTACAGTCCTCTTGGCAAATACTATTTATTAGAGGGACTTTTCAAAGGGGCCCCCAATGAGTTGGAGAACCCAATATGTACAACTACCATTCCAAAACCCCTGCACCCCTGAACCCAGCTCTATACCCTGTGAAGCCCGTACATGAGACTGAATCCTTAACCACGAGACCCTAAAACCTTCAGGCATCTGAAACTAGGTATACTACGGAGCACAGATCTTATCTGCAACACCACTCATACGCGACTAGAGGAAACTACCTATTATATGTCGGGTTTCTCCTTACCTAGCCTAAACGGGGATCCCAATAACGCAGGCTTAAAAGGGGCCCGCTGTTTAGTACAACTACCTTATTCTAAAAGGAACCTAGTACCCCAAAACCAGAAAAGGAGCAAGGACCCAAAAAATAGGATCCCTTTAAAGGGTTATAGGGGAATATGTAGGGATATATGGGGACTATATGGTAGTTCCCAAAATTAGGGATACCCTTTTGGGGGTCCCAATATTAAGGATAATAGTATTTTGGGGTCTATATTGGGGTCCCCTTATTTAGGAAACTACCATATAAGGGTCCAAGGACCCACTTGGAAACCCAACGAACCATCCCGGTCCTTGCGTCGCCGTAGCTGGAAGCCCGGAGTGGGAACAGCGGTGTTTGGCAGTGGAGCATTGGGGTCCAGCCCCAAGTTGTAGTTGTTGAAGGTGACTCCGAATCCTAGGATTTAGGATTTTGAGGTGGGAGTACCAAACCTATAGAGTTGAATTGTGGGGGTCTATGCCCAAGTTTGACTGTTGAAGGGGGAGTAGCAAAATTTCAAATTCGTTGCCTCGATTACACTAGACTTTTGAAGGATGGGCTGGGGGTATAGGCGTCTTGGGTTTAGGGTCTAGGGTTGCCCGCAGCTTTCAAAGGAAGATGTCAGAAAAAGGCTCAGCACGCATCAATCGTGTGACTGGGTTGAGGGGTGTGAGTACGGTTGGGCTTCCAGCTTGCATGGCAACTTGGTTTAGCTTGACATCTTACGCGTGATGGGGAAAAGCCTGCATACCCAGAATTTCCATACTCTGGAAATGTGAATCAAGCAATGCTTCCGTTGACAAGCCCGATGTGGCTTCGATCTTCTAAAGAATATTCGCGAAGTAGTGTGGCAAGCCGGGGTAGCTTGGTAATTGAGAATGAGGCCAGGGCAGGTCTGAAACCCCAGAAGCGTCAACTGCAGCAGTTCGGGCGATCAACTTTCAAGCAAATGTCTTCGGAGGGATGCTACACACATCCTCTCAAAGCACCCGATATAGGCCTTCATGTCTGTTTGGGGTCCTTCCACGTTTGCGTCTTCAACAACTGTGCATGCATCAAGCATTCAGTCAGCTGCCAGATGCCAACGGGCAGGCAGAAGCACAGTTTCGTCGACAACTTTACGGTTGTGGGCGAGGGAAAAGACGATGTGCAAATAGTACATGACTGAGTAATGTCAATAATGAGCCTTCAACCAAAGCCCTAACTCTCAGCCCCTAACTTGCAGAATTGATTCCCAGGCTCTCTATATCAACGCAGCTGCAAGATTGAACCGAGACACGAATAGGATAGCCCATCTCCCACTCAAAGTTATCCAGCAGTGACCAGGCGAAATAGCCGCGGACGTCCACACCATCCTCTCAACATCAACGGATACGAGCCATTCATTTAGGACGTGATTGTTTCCGGGCTCCGCGGGGACTACGCCGACAACGCGTGGATTCTGTACGAAGGTTGCGGGTATCATACGTGGGCCGTGTCAGGATTTGATTCCAAGTTCTGTTCCAGACCTTAGGCATGAGCCTGGCAAAAGCAGCACCAGGTTCTAAAGTTAGGGCCACGGCCTTTAGGATCTCAACTTTAACCTTCAAGCGCCTACTGTCCCGATCGTTTGGAAGATAGACCCTGAGCCAGGGCTTCTGGATACAGAGTTTTGGGCCAGAGGATTAAGTTAGAGTTAAGCTCTCTATCTGGCTGGGATACCTGGATCGCTTACAGAGCAAGAGGCCGTTGGCAGCACTGGCTGCATCTGAAAACCTTGAGACCTTCCTAGACTCAACCAGATATGAGCCAACCGCAGGATCCAGAGTTTTGTAAAATGCCCAGGTCCTCATGTATGGCAGACAAGACAGAGGAGGTGTAGTTCGCATAGTACATGACCTTGGTAGCGGCTGCGCAGCATGCCCAGGTAAAAACTTAGCAAATTTCAGGCGATGTGATTTTTCATAGTGTTGATGCACAAAAGTCTTCATGAGTAAAAAAAACCAAACGATTTTGGTCGTTTAGTATACGTTAGGCCAAACAGGACTTTCTACACCAATCATACCACCCTACGGGATTAAAGATGATTTTGTCAGGCTGGTGTAACCGCAAGAATCCTTCACCCCGGCCCCAGTCAAAGATAAACATGGTGGAGTGCGCTCGCGGGGTTTCCCGGAGCTAGCTGGGAAGTAGATATCTGCTCAATTTCAGAGACCCAGTCTCTTTTGAGCCAGCTCAAGATACTGGAGGCTATAGTATGCGCAGAAAAAAATATCCATGAAGCGGCAACCATGCAAAAGCAGATGGCCGCTCAGATCCTTTAATGCTCCAAGCACTGCATACCTTAAACACAGCCAAAAACTAGTCCTAGATCCTCGCCACCGCTTGCAGTGCCCTCTCCCAAAAGCAGCTGAGAATTGGGAACCCGATGAAGCCCCCTTTGTTCAAAGGACTGCCGTCTTTATATGTCTCTGGTGTTCCTTGTTAGTCTGTGCAGGGTAACAGCATCAATCGCCACAACCTTGGATTCTGAGTTCCCTGCCCAATTTTCAGATAGGATTGATTGTGTAGCAGTCCAACAAATTTCAAGTGCATCTAATTAGATAGTGCAGCAAGCCGCGTGAAATTTACAATCATGGAGCCGCTACAGAATTGAGAAAGCGGCAATGGAGGTGGAATGCGGTGCCTCATCGTCCCTATCCTAACAATCAGCAAGGCATTTTGCAAAATTTGGGTATCCCTAAATCTCCCCCGACATATACAACACTCAGCAGTTGGAAGCCCAAGATCTTTGGTAACCCATACAAACGTATATACATATGCCTATAATCCCCAAATAATCCATTATCGTAGTTTCCATTCTCTTTTCCATTATCCCTCTAGAACCCCAATACATTCCCATGTTTAACAGTTTTACCTGGACCCCTAAAGTATGTAAAATAATGGCCTTTTGGGTTATTTTTAATGGTTTAGGGCTATTATTTTACCTACTTTTGGGGTTTAGGTAGACCCTTTGGCCACAGGGAGGCATCCCAGGGTCCCAGGTGCTCGCTGCGTGTCGTTCGCGGCCTCTTCAGCAGTCTTGGCCGCCACCGACCACCCGTTCTCGGTGACGTAGATGATCGGGTTGTAGCGCCTCTTGACCTGAAATCGGAGTGGCCAAGGCCAAGGCACAAGAAGCAACAAAATAAAATGACCAGGTCAAGGTTGGATAACTACCCAAACCCAACAACCCTCATAGACAGCATGCCTTAAGTTCAGGCTAGTCGCCCAGTTGAGGAGCTTGCGCAAGCCCCAGCCAGCAGCATAGATCCAATCCTTGCTTGTCTCTACGAACTAAGGCTTCGGGGTTAACAGGGCCAGGGAGATGGTGTTGGGGCGGAGCTTGTCTTCAGGGCATCCTCGAGGCAATGCCGTTTCTCACGAAACTTTCCAGAAACTAGTCACGTCGACTTCTCGAGTTTGGCTGCACAAGTGTGAACCCAAATCCGACAGAGGGCCCCCAAAATGTCGGGCTGCCAGCACTCAAGGCGGGATGCTCAACAACCAACCCTGGCTGCTTATTTGTAACTGACCACTCACAAGCATACTGAACCTCAGACTGGCCCACAGTTTCAAAGCTAATCTCCGAAATTCTCAACCCAACAAGATCAATCCTGAACCTGAAAATCCCACACCCAAAACTTCACACCTGAAAGCCCTAGACTTTTAAACCCTAATCTCTAAACCCCGAACCCTGCTATGAAGGTTCCAATGGCAGGCTAGACTCAGACTGGCCTTGGACAAAGCCTGACTCGCTTTGAACACCATATGTCAGATCCCAGCCTCAGCAGCTTTGGGCTTAGGCTTTAGGGTTTTGAAGGGTTTACCGTTTAGGGTTTCAGGGGTTTGGGGGCTTAAGGTTTAGGGTTTAGGGTTTAGGGTTGTCAAGGGTATGGGGTTCAGGTTTAGGGCTCCGGATGAAGGCTGAAGAACGTTTAGGCTTCCTGTAGCTGATGTGCATCCATTCTAAAGCATGATTCGTAGAAGTCTTTGGGGATCGTAGAACGACAAGAAGCAGCAAAATTGTGACGGACACTGATAAACCTCGAAGCGACACATCAAAATTGCACGAACACCACAGACGTTTGCAGCTACATGGAAAGCATCTCCAAGATCTTGCAATGCTACTGTATCACCTTGAGACATGCAATGTTCTCGAAACGATGAGTCCCATGCCATTTGGATATTTTAGAAAATACTGGCTGCATTTACTCCAACAACCGAAAATTCTCTTTGTAGGAGCCGCCATGTTGGAACGTTCCAGTTGGGATGCCGTGCAAGACTTTATTACCCCTAAATTTCAATGAGTTCAATAACTGTAGCTAAACCTCGTCACCGTATGAACCCTCAAAACCCTATAAACCCTGTCATCCCTGAACCCTTAACCCTAACCTGTGTAAATCCGCACCTGGTTGATCGCTGGCAGCGAACCATCCTGTGGCGTAGTGATTCAGCCCGAAAAAGTCAGCACTTCCTTTGAGGAGCTGCTTCTGAGCCTGAGAGACGATTAGGGACTGGAGGTGTAACTTACTGGTGGTTAGTAGGGAATAAATGAATATAATCCTCATGTAATATATTCACACATCTCCATACTAGCCCCAGCAAGGTAAGGACCTATGGTGTTCAAGTTTAGTAACGAACAATGGGAGCATGGTCCACTAAGGGCTAAGTTTTTGTGGTTGAAGTGACACGTAAACGCCTCACCTGGCAGCCCAGAAACATCAGTAAATTCAGGCAAACGGTCGCCAAAAACGGACCTCATCTCAGGAGGATAGTCCCCGTGCTGTCCAAAAATGGGCTCGGAAAACCAGCCCAGCTGGAAGAGAATCGCCCTTTCAGCAGCTGCAATGTCTTGAGCACCATCTGTCTTCGGCTCTCGCCAGTCTTGGTTGTTGGTGATGCCAATGATCCCCCCTTGCGACGGCTTGTACTTGCGGCGGTAGATGTCTACGGCTGCCGCATGTGCGTTCAGTATGTTGTGGCCAGCTATGTATGGATCCAGGGTCGGATCCATGAAGGGCTTGATACCGGGAGCCTTGCCACTGCCACTTGCGAGCTTCGTGGCTGTCCAGGCCTCGTTGAAAGTCACCCAGACCTGTGCTGACAAACCATATGGCTGCTGCTCATTGAGGTACCCCTACGACTCCTCAAAAGAAAACCATACTTGTGAAAAATCACCCTTTCCCTTTTCTGGGCTTCCTTGTCAAACTTCAACACTGGTGCCCAATAGCCGAAGAAACCTTCACTCTGTCTCCAAAAAGCCGGAAGCAGGTGTCAACGTAGTGCTTCCAGTTCGGGAGAATCACCCCCACAGGCTTACCGTCCTCGTAATCATGACTTGGCGGCTCATTGCCAACTATCAAAGGGTCCACTCATTGCCAACTATCAAAGGGTCCAACAGCAGGATAGACACGGCTTCAACCTTCATTGGGATGCTCATAATCTGCAAAAATCGAAACTTGTACCCGAGCAAACTTCGAGGTTGGGACAGGCCCTACGTGCCTTAAGGCTTCAAACTTGTCAAACACCTGTTTTCTGGACCCACCCCCGCACTATCCCAGACCCCATAAGCAGTTTCTACTAGTGACCGTGCTCTACCTTCATCTGGGAGCCTTTCGACTGTTGTTGAGATCTTCGGAATACCATCGTCAGCATACAAGGGAACCTATCGTCTTGACAAGCATTCATCCTTGAAAGCCAAAACCCTAGATTGTTGGAACTACACATACAGTATATAGCATTTCACATAACATGGGACACTTGTTACATGTCTCTTTGCTAGGGCCTCTATTATGCTTCTTATGGAAAAAGATCCCTATTCCTATGGTCACTCCTCATCACGGGCCCACCATGCATTTCGCTCAGGTGGGCTTAGAAGTGCTTGTGGAAGGTCCCAGTGGTACAACGTCACATACCTTGGCTTTTCACAGGGTATATGGGTCGTTCTCAAAATTCTGGGCCCCTTTTGGTTACAGATTATATTACAGCACATAATATTTAGGGGTACCAAAACGGGACCCTAATTTTGGGAGCTACCCATATAATGTTGAAGTTCCTGGTTTCGGGAGCCAGGACCCTTTCAGGATGGTAGTTCCTACCATGGGATTAGTACTTACTTGGTTGTCTCAACGGAAAACCCCCTCTTTGGGCATCCCTCATAACAGGCCGCCCAGGTTTGAGTGCTGTGTTGGTGTCTGGGTCCTTCTGAACAGTAATCTACACACTTATCCTTCTCAAGTGTCAATGAATATCCCATGACAACACCATCCTTGCAACCCTTAGCCGCCCCCCGTAAGAATCTCAACGAATATGGAACCCCGACCGAGGGCCTTTATGAAGACTACTGTCGTTTCAGGAGGGGGTTCTATGTTCTATGAGGTTCCGCGAAGTTTTGGCGCAGTATTACCTAGAGCCCCGAACCCTGAGACCCAAACACTGTGCTGAGGAACCCCATCCCTGGGCCAAAGCATGCCTGGGCACGGCTGAATCCCAGCGGCCAGCAGTGAGTCAATGAAGGTGTTGTACCATTTCACCCCCTTGTCACACGGTGGATGATATACGGTAGGCTTCTTTTTGGGGGGTGCAGCGGCGTGTAGGGGCTGAATATCATACAAATGCTGGAATACGTAATTTGGGGGCAAGGTCGGGCGAGGTCGATACTGTAGTCCCCTTAGACCTATGATAAACCTAATATCTTTAGACAATTCCTTGGGGCTATAGAATAGTAAGAAGTAAAAAGATATTCCTAAGGAGACTACAGGATAACGTGTGCCCAGCTGTGTCCAGGCCTGAAACCAAACTTAGTCCTGTGCTACAGCATTGCAGGGCCTACCTGCCCAAACCTGCATCCCAAGACCCAAGGCCAAAAGCCTAAAAACACAAACCCAAGTCCTAAACCCTTTACCCCCCAAAAAAACCCACAACCCTAAACCCTACACCCTTTATCCGAAATTCGAGGCCTGCCAAAGTAAATCCTCAACTCCAAGTCAGGCCGGTCCTTGGGGTTCGGCTCCCCCGAGTCGGCACCAGTAGGGAAGATGCGAGGCCAGGCAATACTGAATCCTGGGCTCGAAATATAGGGTTTATAGGGGAAATAGGGAATATAATGGGGTTATATTGGGATAATGGAAAATCAAATGGAAACTACTATTTTGGGTTTAGGATTTAGGGCCTTTGGTTAGCTGGGAATGAAGGACTGGACAAGAAAATGGAAACTACTATAATAGATTATATAGGGACTACTAGAAGGATCCATTCCTTCATTCCTAGCTAAGCAAAGGCCATTTTAAGGGTCGATATATTCATAGAGGGTTTCCTTCATTCCTAGCTAACCAAAGGCCATTTTAAGGGTCGATATATTCATAGAGGGTATACAAAGGTCTGCAGGGCTCAAAGAGGCTTTATGAGGTTTGGGGGTTTCTCAGAGTTTGGGGTATTCTTCGAGGTGAGGATGGACAGAGTATTCCTAGATCCCGATCAAATGTAACTGTTGCCTACCTCTCCTGCGCACCTTTCTCGTATACAAGTCCCATTGTCGGAGAATGCGTACCAAGGTAGGTTGACCCCCCGTTGAAGCTGGAGTCTTACTATTTCGCAACATTCATGCACACATGTAATGAAGGATCCAGGAGGGAGTCCGCAACGTCTCGTAAAGTCTTCTGATACCTCTGTTCGAAACTCACAAGCCAACTGTTCCTGGACGGAGGTTGAGATGACAGTTGCATGTTGGGTAGACAAAAGCTTTCAGAAAATGGCCCAGGGATCGGTAGTGCTTGAGGCCCATCGACTTCATGAGGGCAATATCCGTCCGGAACATGTGGTAACTGTTTGTAGCAACGTTGCCGGTTGCCCCCTTGTCCACCATGTGCTGGTTAGGTGTACATGGGGCTGACTTGCAACAGTAGCTGCAGTTTGCCCCTGGCATGCCAACGGTGTTCGCCTGAAGCAGGTCGCATAGCAGCGATCCTACTGCTGCAAATTCGGAACGAAACGCCTCCTACAATGAATCACACTTGACATCCTAAGAAAGGCTTGCTCCTAAGAAAGGTTTGCCTGCCAGGTGAGCCCATGGGTTGAAGTTGCGTACCAAGTGAAGACATGTAGCACTATCCACGGAACCTGCAAAGCCCCGTAACCTCCTAGTTCCCGTAGCAAAACGATTCAGACTCTTAGGGCTTCTGGCTGAGGGCTTTGGCGGGATGAAAACTAAACTGCTCAGGGCTACATAAGGCGCGCGTATGTTAGAAACTATCCCCAATACCCAGGTCTAGGTCTCCAGAACACAGTGCTGTTGGTTGAGGCAATCTCGTATCACTTGAGGCCCCAAAGGTATGGTCTTTCTCAGGGTTCGTGGCACGTAGGGAGGTAAGGGCTTAGGATTTCCCCCGTCAACTTCAGCATGTAAGATCTCCCCCTACGCAGTAACAGGATCCGTGCCAATCACCATTACCCTGTTAGCCCAAGGCATACTTGGGTTAGTAGGGGATATAAACCCCGTATCATATGTTCCCTATTCCCTACTATCCCCCAAGTAAGCAAGGGGGATGATGCACAAAGGTTATGACAGAGCAAAGCACCCCAGTGAAGGTGTCCCAGATGGAAGCGCCCCTTCCATCCTCATTGTAGGCGCCTGCTTGGAGGGTCTGGGAGCTTGGTATTGACTGGGGTTATTGATGGTAAATGCCACGGCTCATAGCTGCGAGAATTCTACTGACATAGGTGAGCGCACTGAGATTTCAAGCGCGGGGCGTTGGATGGGAAAAGCTTTAGGGCAAAATCAAAGCAACGAAGTGCAAACAGGGCTTGGCAGGCTGTGCACTTTGGATTTGGGTTCGGAGTTGTTGGCTTTAAGGCATTCCAGCTCCCTTCTTGGAAGCCCTTGCTCTGCGAAGTACATAGACTACATCCTTCAAAAACGGAATATCCGAAGCGCTTGGAAGTAGTTACTCCCTTAAAAACCATGTGGGATTCAGCCCAGAAATCAAAATCAGGTCTTCCCTCAAACCGGCCAGGTGAGCGAAACGCCCTGAAGCCTCATCCAGCACACATCTCAGCGGCTGAAGCCCTCTGAAAGGGGGAAGTACCCAAATCCTGCCGTTCCGAAGCACAAGCTATACCTGGCCTTTGCCTGGCGTTTCTGCTTCGGGCTTCTTCTTGTCTACAGAAGCGCTGAATGGGCGTAGAGCTCCTAACAACAGGACTCTGCAAACCTGAATATCTGAATCCTAAACCATGACCTTGGCACCTTCTATCTGGTAGGACGCAGTGCCGAGACCCCACGCGAATCCTTGGTTTCGGATCATTGTAAAATGGGCTTTTAAATGGGTTTAGGCTCAGACTTCAGGGCTCGGGTTTATGCGTTACTCTCTCGTGGAGGCTGGCTTATGTATACAAAGCACGTTAGTATTTTGTGGGGGGGACATGGCGATCCTGATTCACGCAACCCTCTTGCATGGGATGCTATCGCCGGCAATTCTCGTAAATTCTAGACTAACATGGATAGATGATAATATTGAGCTGACGATTCTCACAGTCTCCCGGATTTTTCGACCCGGCGAATCTCCAAAATTCCAAGAATTGTCGTAGAGAATCACAAAGAAATAGAACTTTCGAACCATTGACGGTCAAGTTTCATATTTGAGAAATTCGAACAAGTCCTGAAAGGTGTAGGGAAGGCTGCAACACTTCCTCAAGTAGCTTTCATGTATGTGCTCTATAAAGATCCAGAACGGATGCTCAAGCGGCAATACCCTTAGTTCTCCAAGAGCAGATCACCAAGTCTGGACGCACATGCTGTGATTCTACGCTTTCCTGTTCAGGGTCACTGGGAAATACACCTAAAATCTATAAAGTCCATACACTCGACATCTAAACCCTCAAGCTCAGATCCGACATTGAAGCCCGCAACCCTGAAGCTCACTCCTTCAACCTGAAACTCTATACACCCCAACCCTTTGTCCCAGTTAAATCCCAGGCTCCCTCAGGGAATCTCCCTCGGTAGTTGTAAGTCTGAGGCCAGGCGCCGAATTCGAAAGGCATAGGATACCTTGGCTCCAGGAATCTCAAAATATGGGGGTTTCCCAAAATTGGGGGGGTACCATTTTAGGGGTCCCCATAATAAGGATTATAGTATATTGGGGTCTATATTGGGGTCCCCTTATTTAGGGAAACTACCATATGGAGGGTGGGTATCCAGGGTATAGAGTTTATTTTAGGGTTTCCAGGGCTTATGTTGGAATATACAGGGCAATTATAGGGGATATAATGAGGGCCCAGAATGGAAAAGACCCTGGGAGTATATACTGGTTTATAGGCATGACGGCGTCCAAAAAGTACTGTAGAAGCTTATATTCTGAATCTCTATACTCGGACTAATGTACTCTGGGTAGATACGAGAAACCCATCTTTGGAACCGCCCGCATAGATGATTTTCTTTCTGCTAATTTAGAAACAGAAGTTGGCAAAATCTGGACGATGATTTCAGCAACACCCGTTTCTACTGACTTTCATCAAAACGATGGGTTCGACCTCCTTCACTTCCGGGCTGCTACACAACACAACAGAGTCCCTTGGAAACTGCAAGAAGTATGCAATCCGTTACTCTTTTCAAGGACTCAGAAATCCCAACCGAGCATCTCTTAAGTCTTATGAGGGACCCTGACACATGCCTGGAAGAGCCGCTTATCCTAACCGTGACCGCTACGCAGATCCAGATGCGATGGGCACTTCTGAAATCCTCGGCACTTCTCCCCGCTGTTCGAGCGATGTCTCAGAGCCAGGATGACGATGAGCGCAATGATGGCGCCCACTAGCAGAATGGCACCTGAGTTCTGTGTGGGCAGGGATTGCATCTTTTGGTGATCATGTAATAAAGCATGGCTTTTGAATCGTTATCTGGCAGTCAGTGGGCTCTGCGTGGGTGTACTCCAGCACAGGCACGCATGAGGTGCTGCAACACCCCAATCGGCTTCATGAGCGCCCAAGCGCGTCAGACATACCAAATCAGTAGACGATCAGCAAACCACATGGCTACAGCCCAGACAGGACAATGTATTCGTTAAACCCCTTCCAGGAATTTAAGCGTAAGGTCATTCAATCACTGATTAAGGGCCGGCAGAGCAGAGAGCTCAAGTAGCGCCAACTCTGGAAGTCAGGCTAGCATCTGAATCTCAAAAAGGGAGCTTGCAGTTTGGGGTGAACTGGCACTTTGTATGTAGAATCCCCTAAAAACCGACTCTCTACAGCTTCTCAGCTTGTAGAAAGGAAAGGAACACTTTTTAAAAATCCCCTTCAGGTCTTTGCCTGTACATTCATTGAACTACTTCGAGGGGACAGGTAAGAAGGCCCAACAAGAACCATCGAAAGCGAGGGTCCAAGGTTTTGGGGTCTTTTGGATTTATTGAACTTGCAGAGCTGCAGCAAGGCTCTCAGCCCTTGATGGCCCTGGGATTGCGCAGGTCCAGCTCCCAGGAGGTTAGGATTAAATTGGTTCTGGGTCGAGGAGGGTTGGGATTTAGTTTGGGGCTTTTTTTGGAATTGTGTTTTCCACCAAAGCCCCTAACCTCTAAGAAACTCAGCAGCCGCGGCGCATGTCCCTAGACCGAGCAGCATCCAGGATTTGGCAGCCCGAGCTTTGCGGGCCTGGAAACATGTTAGGGCGGTCCATAAATGGGGGTCCCTTTTTGAGGGTACACGGGATATGTGGCAGGCGCGGCGGGCCCTTCTAATCCCCCGTGCGGGTGGTGTTTGTGGGTTCGGAGAATTAGGAAAATTGAGAGTTCCCCGTGGTGTGGGTGGGAGTTTGGGGTTAGGAACATTCCCCCCTGATAGGGTGGCCATATTTCTAGCCTCTCAGTCAAACCAAGCTATTACCTCTGCCCTCCTGTGGTCTTGTGGCCTGTGGTCTGGGTCTTGCCGCTTAAATTTAGGTTTATGGCGGGTTTGTAATGCTTGTAGAAGGTTTATGACCTATTAAGCCACTCGTGCTGTGCTCGCGAGGTTACGTTAGGTTTATGGAGGGTTTATAAAGGTTTTATGGTGATCGTAGGGGGCTTGTAAAAGTCATAGAAACTTTCAAAACGGCTCGAAGCAGGATATGGTTTCATAGAAGGTTTATATAAAACGAAGACCACCCCAATCCCGATCCCTGTGACGGTGAGTGCTTTTAAAGCGCGACAACAATGTGTTGTTGTGCAGGTGACGACAGTTGCGAGGATCGAATGAGGACCACGCCGATCCTTGTGACTACTGCATTTTTGAGACACGACGAAAGCATGAGGGGCAAAAAGTGACCACAATTGCGAGGATGGCGACTTAGAGGCGCCAAGAAATCTGAGGCTTAGGTCACAGGCCTACATCAATCGTCTAGGAGAACAGATTGAAAGTGTTGCCTATGGGGTTACATTGACCTTTATCAAGCCGGCCCACTGTCAATACTTGATTCCCAGGTTCAAGTCCGGCAAAAGGCCGCTGCTTGGAGGTTCGGGTTGTCCCCCCCTGACTATAACCAACTGCTACCTAGTGCCCGATTGTAACCCTGTTAAGGGACTTAAATGCTCCTAATTGCTCGGATTATAAGTGCAGTTACCACTGGGTGAATGGAAAGGAAAATGGAAACTACTATAGTCTATTGGGGTTATACTTTCCAAGTATAATCCTCTTCTAGCCCCTAAAATTTGCCTGGGTCTCTGATCGTACCTAACTTTGCAACACCCCAAAGTCCAACCGAACCAAGAAAAGGGCGAATCATCCTGGGACACCGTTGGCCTGGCAGGAACCGCATGGAGGGTGCTTCTACTGGGCTCCATTCTCTGGAGTAGGCGTGGGGGGCCCTGTGGAATTTTCTATGGCTTTAGAAGGATTAAATAACGATAAAGCGTAATAAAAGCTGAAGAAATTCGCAAACCTATCCCTGTTCTGAGAGTTCCTCACAACTGACGAAAAACTAGGGGATACATGCGGAGACCCGAGCTTCCAGAACTAACGTCGAGCCTGTGTATCAGAAGAGGGTTCGCTCTCCGTGCCCGATGACTCCAAGATCTCCATGGAAGGATTCAGGATTTCAGGGGCTGGCGGCATGGCTGCGCAGCTCCCAACAACCACAGTCTTGCGCTTTGGGCTGCTCACTAGCAAAAGGGAACTCCTGACATGGAAAGGCTGTGGATTCAAGTTTTGGAGGGCGATTCACGCTTCATTGGAGGCTAACTTCAGGGTTATGCTGCAAAAGTTGCTGGCATCGCCATCAGAGCCCGAGACTGATCGATTCAGGGCATTCAGGGACTGCGACTGAGGCGAAAGCTGTCCTGTCTCTCTGCTTCTTTGAGCAAGACGCTCCCGGACAGGAACCATCGTGATGATCATGATAACCATGACCATCATCGTCTACAACAGCATCACCATCATCATCATCGTCATCATCATTAGCATCATCGTCATCATCATCATCATCATCATCATCCACGTCACCACGTCACCATCATCGAAGCCATCACTGTCATGATCTCCAGCATAATCATCACCAGCCGGTGAGATCAATGAACTGCATAGGCCACAAAAAGAAAACCACTATGAATGAGACAACGCTGGAACTCAGTTGGACATTACAGTCCCTGGCAGAATATCTCGCTCATGACATGGTGCGTCCAAAGATTTGAACATCTCAGAAATTCTACCCCACAATCGACAAGCAGGAGAGTCAGAGGGCGTTTGTCCAAATGTGCTCTTGGGTGCACGGCTTGCAGAATATCTGGGACCGGTCCACACGCGAAGTGGCATGCGCTGGGCTACATCCATGCAGCAATCGCTTGGGGCAGCGCTGCCCCATACCCTAAGTGCAAAGCCTAAACCCTCAACCCTTGGGCTGTGAGGGCTCCTCTGAGGTAGAGACTGTACACATATGCCGGCTCATGTCTGCAACGTTACCCGTACCAAACCCTCTCCCTAATTACGCCGGCACCGCAATGCCATGCCATACAGTACAGTTAACACTCAACTCTAGCATGTCAGAGCCTAAAAGGACCTAAAAGCTATCTCAAGACAGCCAGGCCCTCCACAGCCCTGCAGCGCGAGGGGCAGTGAGACTTGCATCCGTCACAAAAACTTTCAATTGCTGGGAACTACTCGCACATAGTGGGATATAATAATCCTTTTACTAATGAGTGCCACTGTTTCCATGGAAGCACACAACGACAGGATGCCCAAGCCCCATGTGTTCAGCTGCTGAAGCCCGAGTCATACTCATCTGCAGCGGGGAGGAACCTGCTTGTGATTTAATGGTCAGATCACGTTCCGGGATCTGGACCCTGAACACCAAACCTTGCATCTTAATCCTCACGCAAGTGTCTGGAACCTGGGGTGCTCTGCTTGTTCTGACTTTTTGCTAAGAATTTGTACGTGACGTCGAGACGCACCAGACATCCTACGAGATCACGGAGGTCAGCTTGGGGAATCGGACTGACAGATGATGGTAGGACACTCGACGGGACTTGTTCCTTGCTACGGGCTGTCGTCCTGTCTACAGGTTGCAGAGTCCAGATCCTGACAGATAGGATCCAGTAAGGTATTGGGCAGCACCTCTGGAAATCTACTACTGCACTTGCTACCAAGTTGCACCTGAGGCAAAGTCTAGGTACCTTTAAAGGGGATACAGGGGATATGTAGGGTAAAAAGGGGAATCTAGGGTATAGTATTTTGGGATAAGTCTAGACGATATAGCTCAAATTCTCAAACCATTGGGCGCCCGACCTTGCTGGAGCACTTCCTTTCAATCGGCTGAGAAGGTTGTCTAAACGCACTGATAAGCAGCAGGTTGGATAAAGAAAGCTTCCTCCCAGACCCTGCCACTGTGAGAGCCATATCGGCGCCTTTTCTACGAACAGCAACGGTTGTAGGATGTCTTCAGCGATCCCATGCTTGTTTTGGGCAGCTGAAGCTCAAGAACTTCCTGAGTCATGGCCTAGACTCCAAGCCCAGCTAACTTGGGCAAGCCGTTGGGCAGTTTATGCCAGAACTACACAAGGGTCCTAATCTTCTAAGCCGCATGAGCTTCGGCTCCCACTGTCGACTCACCCCTGAAGTTCTTAAGCCAAAAGCTTCAACCCTAAACAAAGCCCGAAAGCCCTACACCGCAGACCCCCTGATCCGCTGAAACACCAAGGCCCCAGCCCAGGTGTCAAATTCAGGTCAAGGTCAGCAAATATTCGGGTGCAAAACAAATAGACAGAACCTTTGAATTCAACCTCAGGTATGGCATACTATGCCCATGCTGGCTGGGGTTGCGCACGTATTCGCATGCCATTAGTGTTGCAGAGCTACTACTCTTTCAATAGTATCCCTCGCACAAGTCCCTACAACACACTCCCCATTCCTCAATGAGCTTCAGCAAGTTTGAAGCTGTTGGGACTGAAACATACCATAAAAAGGGGCCCAAGAACTAATAAGTCAATTTCCATGATGTGGCTACAATGAGGCCCTAATTTGGGGGCGTTGGAGTTACCAAAATCCTGTCATTGTCTTCCTGGGCCTGCGAAGTGCCAACGACAGCATCAGGCTTGGGACCGCAAAGAGGACCCCATAGATGATGTAGATGGTCCTCAGCTGCTTTGCAACTGTGGCTATCACCTTCACTGATTGATCCTACACCCCTTCCCCAACGCATAATCTAATACTTGGCTTTCTGTATGTAATGGTGCTATATCAAGTGGATTTGTCATCAGGGGGATGGGGGAGTTTGTGTTCTTAGAGGGTGGGGATTGCAGATGGAACACGTAGTGCGCCCAGTAAAGCACCGCTCAACAGTATTGCGACAAAAATGCCAGCCGGAAGTTTCTCAAAACTGGGGGGGGTCTCCCATGTTTGTGGGACCCCCCTAAGAAGGCAATGATCTTCAGAACCTCCGATTATTTGCATAAACCATCTGTTTAAATACAGAAGGTCCACGTACCCAAACGCCACGGATTAAAATCTAAATTCCAGGATCCAATCTATGCCGAACTTGGAACCCTATTAAGGATTATAATTTCTGCCGTCTCATAGGATTATGATAAGCAAGCAGTGAAAATCATTTCCTAGTACCCCTATCAAATCAGATTTGCAGCCTACAACTTGGGTACAGTAATTGCACCCTCTAAAAAAAGGTCCAAGCCCCGGACCTCCAAACCTAGAAGCCGGATTGCTGATGAGGAGCTTACATTAAGCTACCATGTTATGGGTACATATTAATAAGCTTTCCTTGTTCTAGTATTCTCACTTAAGACAGGCAGGTCCAGTGTCATTCTCCAGCTGGGAGCGCCAGGAGCTGTCGGGTCAAGGAGCTGATATACCTGAGAATTTCTTACAAGGGGATAGCTGAAAACAGGGATGCCTTTTGGTTCCTTTGAAGGGATGTGGCTGTGAGGGTGGGGTTTCAACGAGTGGAAGCATGCAGTGGTTGGGGTTTTGGGGGAACCCTTATTATATGACAGTTCCCCCAACTGGGGGACCCCAATATAGACCCCCAACAAAAAGTATAATCCTTATTATGGGTACCCACATAAAGGGATTGCAATGGAGCTGAAGAGGATATAGGGCCCAAGAATGGAGAATCAAAATCAAAATGACATGGAAGCTGGGGCTCATATACGGCTAATCCAATCCCCCCAATACTAATCCCCCTCCAAACCCTCAATCACAAGTATTCCCCCAATTTGAATCAGTGCCAGTTTGGAGTGTTTAGCATTGCCAGTAAGGGGTGGGGTGAGTTACGCCAGGACCATGCTGAGAAACGCCAATGTGAATATGGTTTATGGAGATTCTGCGGGGTCCCTATGTGAGGGTCTATGGGGATTCTTACGATAAACTCCCACTTGAGTGTTGGCCCGGCCCACAAGAGCGCGCGGTGTTGAGAACTTTCGGATCTTGAGGTCTGTGGAAATCTGTGGATGAGGGTTCATGGCTTTAGGAAAGTTTTGGTTTTGGGGGGTAGAAGGCTTAGGGGTTAGGATTTCGGGGCTCAAGTTTTAGGGGATTGTTGGGTTTTGTGGTGATGCGCTTCGGTTTGTCTTAGAGCTGTAGAGAATGTGTAAAGTTGGCCCTAAACCAATACGGAATGCCACATATCCACCTTCTGCAACCTTGTCTGCTTGGGCAAATGTAAGGCTACAAAATGTTGCAAAAAGCTCTGGGCTTACGCTGGGCTTCGGGTTTGGCCTGCCCGCATGGCTGCACTCCGAACGAAGGACCAACTCCTAACCCTCCCTCCTGCACAGCACCCTACCTGATGAAGACCCTACCCCAGACCCTAAGCCCTAAACCCTAAGCCCCAAGCCCTAAACCCTAAACCCTATACTACAATAGTTTTCATTTCTTTTCCGTTATCCACATATTGAACCCACGGCTGGCAAGCCAAAGGCCCAAAGAGTTGTCGGAAATCCCAAGAGGGGGTTGCCCATTCTGAGAAATCCATGCATTCCTTGCTTCAAGAATCACCCAATGCCGAAACTTGGAGCCTTATCATGCACATCATCCATTTTCTCGTAGCTCAGGTGCTGTCATGAAAGCCGCAGGGCCCAGCGCGCTACTCACCTGCCGATCGATCCAAGGTGCAAAGCATCCTCCCCACTTAGAGGCCTTCTGGACCCAGCATCCTCAAACCTAATCCCTATCCTAAACCCGACATCCAGATCTTCAACCCATCTGGCGAGAATTTTGGAAAGCCCCTGCTGGCGTAAAAAAAATTACAGCCTGTAAAGGGTGAGGGATTTCTCAGACAGCAGAGCCTGACATATGAGAAGGGAGATTCACGCATAGCTCGAAGTAGGCGTACACTCACGTTGCATCATGAAATAGCAACACATGAAATCGCACACCCAGCGTGAAACTAAATGAACCCCCTTGTTAGATCTTGAGCTCTGAGTTCAAGAACCCTAGGCCAGCCTGAATGACGAGATTCAACGCCGACTGGAACATGCCTTGCCTGATCTATGCCGCAAAGCCAACTGTGGGGGAGTCAGAATTTGGGTTTTGAGGTCGCGGCGGTTTTGGAATGCATCGGAAAAACACTAGGGGCTCTGCCGTTGTCAAAGGCGGTTCTTGCGGGATCCGCAACAGAAGGCTCAACCAGCAAATCTTTCCATAATGAGATGCTGCAATGCATATATCCTGTTTACCGTGCTTTAGCTCAGCTGCAACCTCTTCTTCATCCTCTGAACCCTACATCCCCAAAACGCTGAGCTCTGGACCCAAGGATGCAATTGAGATCTATCCCGAAATCTTCTACTGTGGCTGAACAAGCTTTGGCCTCTCCTGCTACAAGCCCCTAGATTGAAGGCGTAAAGCCACACACGCAAACACATCCTGACAGAAACGGCCTTGATTACATAACGTACCATTACAACCACTGCAACAACGTCTGCTGTTCATGCTATCATGATAATCTGCACCACTGAACTCCTTCTCTTAGCATTCAACATGCCATTGCTGGCTAATTCCCATATTCTCCACCAAGTCCTAGGCATCTGGAGAAACAAGTTGAACAACAAAGGGATGTGGGATGCTTTTGGAACCACCAACCTCACGTCCAATCCCTAAAGCCTGATCGTTCAATCGTAATGCAGGGGCTGGCGACTTACCAGGATCATCTTGAGGTCTATTTGAGGTATCCTCTATCAGAATTGCGCAGGAAACCGAATCTATATTTATTGTTCATGATCATGTCTATTTGACTCTCCACTTTTAGGCCCCTACTAGTCTCTACACAGCCCCCTTATTTTAGGCCCCTACATATCTCTAACCCCCATAGTTCGGCCCCTACAGGAGATGAGGACAAAGTCGCTTCTCCGCGGAAGCCGCTTTGCCGGCAATACTGGCAATGACGCAGCTGTTCATGTTCCCAAGACCTGATAAGTTTAGAGATGTCATTTCGGGATCATATGGGGTTGTATGGGGATTAGGTAGGGCTACAAAGAGATCTACTGGGTATAGGGATCCTATGGGGTTATATGGGGATTAAGTAGGGCTATATGGTAGGGAGAATATGGGGACCATACAGGGTTATGTGGGGATGACATAGGCGTAGATGGAGTTTACGGAAATTCCACCACAAGTGGAGAACGAAACGGAAAAAACATGGAAAATGTCATGGAAATTGGAATTATGTAGGGAATCATGGGGACATCTTGCGAGCTTAAACGTTTAGAGTTTACTCACCTCTGCTCACCCAAGGAAGGACAGTCATGTTCTTTGCCCTCCTTTGGTCCTTGGCAACCAGAGGTAAGACAAAGGTCCAGGGATCTGCGGCTTAGGATATTGAGTATCAAGCTTTGAGCTTCGGGAGTTTAAGGTTTGGGTTCTATGCGGCTCTAAGGTGTCTGGTTACACGTCGCAGCACAGCACAATGAGCGATTTTGTTGCCATTATGTACAGCCCATAGGGCAAGTACGGCACCTATGTATAGAGCGGGTTAAAAATAGAGCTGCAAATATCTGCAAATATCACGAAGTCCATTGTCATCATGATTATCCTGCTTTGCAGCCATGTTCAGCTTCCTGCCAGGAATCCTACTCACAATTACAGACAACACTCTACAAGTCCGTTCACATGGTATCACAGCAGGTCCCGCTTCTAATTCCTTAGCAAAAGGCCCAGGCATCCCTGCACCACCTTACCCACTACCCCAGCAAATCCAGAAAAGCGACTGAAGCTCAACATCCCAGGGGCTTGGGGCTTAGGGCTCTACTTACCCCTGGTTAATGAAGGGAGTGGACAAGAACATGGAAACGAAACGCTAGTATTGGGGGGTGATAAGGGGAGTACATAAGTTTTCAGAGTTGATTCCTGCAATCCGAGGAAAGTTTATTGGGTCATCCAAAAAGCGCCGCCCTCAAGGATGCTGGACATGTCACAGAATGAGACCGTTGGGGCCCCTACTAGGGTTCCATATGGATTGTTCTGAGAAACTCGCATATCACTTTAAATCCAAGCCCTGAACTCGCTAGCCCCCACACCGCAAGTGCTCGCATAACTCATGTGGAGCCTCAAGAACTGCCAAGCCCAAGCCGGGATCCCTACAATCCCCATGCTTGATTCCATATATACTTTACCCTACATTACCCTACATTACCTTATATACCTCATATAGTTATATATCCCTATGTTACCCCAGGCCCATCTTCCAGGCGAGACTATGCCTCAACAGTTTGCTACTGCGCCTCCCAGAAGCAAGCCATTCATGTAGATCTGCCAGGGGTGTGCCGAAAGCATCATCAATATATCTGAACAGGCAGTTGCCACGGTACCTGAGTCAAAGCACGATTCAACTTACGGGTGGTTAGCAACCTAGGCAGGAAGGGAAGATGATCCCTGCAGAGTCGACGCATAGTGTTTTCCTTTATTCCCTACTTCTTCCAGTAAGTTAAGGGGTCTTCATGGGCCGTGCTGGGGCTCGCCAAGAGCTGGTCCTCTCTGTTCTTCAAGGATCCCTTTGGGGCAAGCCAAAGGCATCCACGTAGAGCCAGGACACCAAAGACCGGCTCTCCCCAAAGCTCTTTGGGACTTTCTCACGAGGGGGTGGAAACCTTCCTCTGCGGTATCTATCTGGGAGTGTCTGCAAGGAAACCAAACTCTGCTGAACAGGCTGTACTGGGAGCCGACACCAAGGGATCCATGATTCAATAGGCTAAGACTCTGCACTGTCAACCACACAGTGAGGGCCTAACTGAAGCAAAAAATGAGGGCAAAGAGATACCCAAAGCCCTAAGCCCCATATAATCCATTATAGTAGTTTCCATTTTCTTTTCCATTATCCCTATATAACCCTTATATAACCCATGACGGGTCATCCTTGGTATTATGGGGGGTTTCCCAAAATTGGGGGGTACCATTTTGGGGGGGTCCCAATAATAAGGATTATAGCATTTTCGGGTCTACATTGGGGTCCCAGTATATTGGGAAACTACCTTATCAACCTTTCAGCCTTACAACCTCACTCAAACTCCTTTTCCGTGCTCATGTTGTCTTCTGATGTGGATTTAGGATTTAGGGTTTAGGGGGTTCGGGCTGCGGATTTCGAATTTTCAGGTTTGCGGCGGACGCATTGGGGCTTCCAAAACTTGCACACGCAAAGTCTAAGAAACGTCAATAAAAGCTGCATGCTGCCTGTGTTGTGGAGCCTATGGCCGTACTGAAAAAAGATGCATGCAGACAACTGGTACTCCATAGGTTCCTGAAATGCGAAAGGGTTCAGGGCAGCCTATGTGCCACGAGCCCTATGTGGAGCCTCCCAGAATCTAAAACCACAAGTAGCAGCCCGAATAGCCGAGCACCAAGTAGAGAATGGACTGTAATGATGGTAGGAGGAACCGTAACACTAACGCCCAGAAGAGGGCTGATACTCAACATGTTCCTCACACCCAGCCTCTGTTCAACTGGAAGCTAACAATCACGTGCGCCTTCTAGGGTTGTTCCCCACCCTCGCAGTGGGGTTGTTAGATTTTAAAGTAGATGTTGTCCTCGCCCGACTGGAAGCTGACTTTAGTGACCAACCACCAAGTATCCCTGCAGTGCCCAACCACCAAGT
>CAJNIZ010046145.1:967-14879 GCA_905231905.1 Symbiodinium pilosum | reverse complement strand
CCAACAGCAGAGTATCAATATTCTTGCAGCGCATTTGCAGTGCTGCAAGGAAGACAGTTGAGGGGGGGCAGGGAAACGTTACACCTCTTGTGCAACAACGGCTTTAGGGTGGGGATGCTCGAAGCAAATAATTTGAAATAACGCTCTTGCATGCTGTGAGGTCACGGCGGGTTGAAAACCTGCACCCGCGACCTTACGCTCTGAAACAGGATTTCCCTAGACTCCCAACAGGTTTTCACAACAGTGAGAGGACTCCGTGACTGCGAGAGACCCCGCATCATTCAATCATCCGCGCCAAGGTGCTGGCAATCAGGATGCCGACCTGTGCGCAGAATGCTCTGGTGCAAGGAAGGGACCCAAGAGTTCGAATGAGGCTGCGGGTGGACTATCCTAGTATTTCTGGCAATGCACGACGGGATTCTTCGGGCACAAGTGTTTGAGGTGCTAACCAGGAACCTAAACACCGAAAGCTCGACACAGCAAATTTGTAACTCCCCTAAACCCCCAATTCCCAAACCCATAAGCCATAAACCCCTGAACTTAAAAGCTGGTCAGCCCTAAAACCCCAAAGGCCTAAACCCTACACCCAAACACCCTGAGACGTAAGCCCAAACACCCTAAATCCAAACACCCTAAACCCTAAATGCAAACACCCTAAGTCCTAAATGCAAACACCCTAAGCCCTAAATGCAAACACCCTAAGCCCTAAATCCAAAAACCCTAAATCCAAACACCCTAAACCCACCCCAACATCCTGCAGTGCCTAGCCTGGCCAAGAATAGGCCAGAGCATGGACACGCCAACTGTCAGCCAGACCATGTCAGAAAGCTGCCCCCTGTAGGGTTTAGGGCTTAGGAAGGCTTCTGGGCTGGGCGTTGAAGGTGTTAGGGGGAAGTTTAAGCAGGGAGGTTGCATGCAAACAGGGGATGTAGTAGGGCTTAAGGTCTAAAATCTAGAAGTTTGAGGAGAGGGGCTGTACCATCTAAACTCATTCACTTCAAAAATAGCTTATGGGCCCTCTTATCACCCATCCCTACAACCACAACTCTACAAGAAGGATTCCATCATGTCAGAGGATCTAAATCTAAGGTTTAGGGTTTAAGGTTTAGGGTCTAGGGATTGAGGTTTTTGACTTAGGGCTTGGGATTCAGGGCCTAGGGCTTAGGGGACCGTAGTTCCAAGTCGAGGGTCACCATTGTCTGCAAGTAGGTCTGATGGCGGCCAAACGCCAGACTTTGCATCAAGAAACCTGAGCTGCTGCTAAAGTGTTTGCCTGAAAATGTAACATAAGAGTTCGGCTTTCAAAGCTTCATTCACTCAGGGCTTTCTGAGACGGTATAAAAAATATCTCTGGGATCATGGGATACCAAGAAGCGGCTGCTCAACGTGTAGAAGCCGTTGTAGTGGAAGGAATCCTTGCGTGGATCGCTGTTGGCTGAAGGGAGGTGACAGCGGTATGGGGTTTATGGTTCCTTGTGCTCTTCTGAGGGCAAGGGGGGGCTTCGAACATCGGATCTACCTGAAAAAAAGCTTTCAGGTGAATGCTTGCAGGCTCGTATTTGGTAGAACAGGCAACCTTGCGTATGTCCTCTGCGCCTAATATTTTTGCTGGCTCTTATTACCCAATGCAAGAAGCAACCGCACCAGCATACCATGTGTAATCCCAATGCAGCTCCCATAGTGGCCAAGAACTCCCTCCCTCGATTGACAACTTTCAACAGGCGCTGTGATTTGAGTCTGGGTGCGTGTAGGGGCTTAGAAAGTTTCTTGCTCCCCGGAAATTGCAGGGCTTCATTCACCGGGACTTAAATGATTTGGCGGGACTTGTGAAGTCATGTTGGAGCTTGTTGTGGGAGTGACACTCGGCGACTGTCGAGGCCTGATCATTTCAGCAGGGATGTAGAGAAGCGATTAACCCATATGGCCTGAAATTGTAGTGAATACTCTTGCTACCCTCTACTCGAAGGGATGGCTACCTGGAGCTATAAAATGTATAGATCATGCGGATGACTATAATAGGCAACTGGAGCCCTGGACTTCAAAACGTTGTACGATTGCAAACGGTCAGCCCTCAATCCCTAATCTCTAAGTCCCGCCTACCTATCCACATACCAGAAACTGCAGCGAAGATGCGATGACCCCAATGGCTGTAAGTTTCTCCACAAGAGGGCTCTGGAACAGCACCTTGAAACTTCTGTCAAGAGAAGGCGTTCTTGGGAACATGCACAGTTGACTTGCCGTGCCGTTACCTGCTGTGCACCTCATCGTCCATAGCCAGCGTTCTGGAATTCTTCGGGGTTCAATCCCATGCTGGCTTGAACGAAGAAATCTGTAGCCACCCGCTTTTCAAGCCTTTACGTAAGGTGGGTAATTAGGCCCGAATCAAACCCATTCCCTTTGCCTTGGCTGAATCCTTATGTGATTGCAACCACAAAATAGCCGAAACCCCCAAACCTATATTCCGTTTGAGCCATGAGCCACATGTGCTACCACGACAAGGGGCACGTTTAGAAGCGGGGTCTCTATGTGGAACACTCGCCCCAATGTTGCACTCCGTATAATAACCTGGCTTACCTAGGAGCTGTGTTGTTCAGGGATTACAGGTTCCTTTTTGGGATATGGGTAAACATTCGAGCTTGACGTTCTTTATCGGGCTTTCGTGTCATTAGAACAATGACCCAGGTGAGCGCTAAACCTTGAGCCATCCCTAAACATAATGATAGAAGGCCAGTTTTGCCCTTCACTGCTCCACTTAGATGGGCCCTAAATCCACACCCCAAACCCTAGCCCCTTACTCAAGACTCCTTCCTCTAAACCCTGAACCCTATAAGTGCTAATCCTATAGACACCGTCCTAAACCTATGTAGGCCATCGGAAGGATTCACGCCTTCAGGGCCGCCGTGGGCAGAAGATTGGACCAGGTGAAGCGGATGCGCTTCTCTTCCGGAAGCGACTCTGGCAGCCTAGGACTTCTAGTGAGGTTTAGAGATTAGGAATGATTAGGCTTTGGGGTTCATGGCTTGATTCAGGGCCTGGGTGTAGAGTTTGCGTCTCAGGGCTTGGGGTGAGAGTGAAGTAGCTGGAGATCATTTGTTGTTCAGGGCTTTTGGCATAGGAGCAGGGAACACCAAGAAATTTCGGGGGGAGGCATGCTTTTTCTTCTCTAGAAGGGGATGCCCAAGACTACTAAATAAGCTGGCCATGTGCCATGTTGGTTCAGCTAGTTCCAGGATATCGTTTTTTTTGCCTTCATGAATTTCCTACGAAGCCTTTGGCCAAAAAACAACAAATCCAGTATAAGCCATAAACCCAACCTTCATCAAAAACAAAAGCTTCCTAAAGAAACTCTAAGCGCACAAAGATCGCAAGCAGCAAGCAGATGATCTTCCCCAGGAATCCAATCCTTCGAGCTGCCAGAGGGTAGATGTTTTGAGGGCCTAAAGGCTCATAGGGATTAGCAATCGGTTGATTGCAAAAATGCTTCAAAGGGCATACTAAAAATTACTCTTATGATCTTCAGGCACGACAACTGCACGTCTCGTCTAGCAGCCCACCTACCCTCTAAGTGCAGTTCGTTTGGCTGGTGCTGAAGGATTCAACGGCGCCTGGGGTGTATGGCTAAGATTCCAGGGTGGTGCCAGCCTGGATGGCAGGATTGCGGCTTAGGATTCTGAGCATATAACAAAATTTGATAAAGTTGCTCTTACGTTTCTGGCGCACAGAGCTTTGAGCAAAACGATAGCCTTCAGAGCCTCCTGCTAGGGTTTCCTGACGCCCTTTGCCATCCATATGAACGCAGTGGGCCCAGAACCTCAGCGAGGGTGCACTTTTGCGATCTAAGTGTGAACGCTCCATCCTAAGCCTACAAAAGAATAAACCCTATACCCTAAATAGTAGTCTCCATTTTCTTTTCCAATATCCCCATATTATCCCTATATAACCCCAAGGATGCCCCCATATTCACCCTAAACCACCCGAAGCCTTCATCTCTGAGCCCGGAAGCCCAACCCTTCGACCCTACACCACGTGAGGATTTCCTCTGCCGCTTCAGGCGGAGCTGTTCTTAGGATTTCACCCACCCAATCGCCAACGCAGAAAAGAACCCACTACTTGAAGGCTGGAGCCCAACGATCAAAGCCGACGATTCAAGACTCAAGCCCCTCAAACCCCCATGTTGTTTAGGGTTTAGGGCTTCGGGTTTCAGAACTGCGGGGCCGACCTGATATACTGAGTAAAATCCTTAATAAGGGGACCCGCAACCCCCCTCAATTCTTAAACCCCCACACAAGGCTTGAAACCTTCAGTCCCCAACCTCGGAGGCTCCTGGCTGCACCTGAGGTGAGCCTTTGGAAGCCTCTGACAGCCCTTCTTCAGCTATGTGCAGACTATGTGCATGATTTCTACTGCTTGGGTTGTAGAGTAGCTCAACTCAATGTCCGCCAGAAACAAAAAGAACAACAGCAGACAGACAAGTGCAAGTCCAAGGGTCAGCATGGCAGCCTTCAGACTCAGGAAGCCACCCAGCATGGAGCCCACAACAGATGCTAAGGTGCAAGAACTCTCCTGCAAGTTTTGCATATGATGGCCATGGGATTTAGGGACGAGCACCTAAAGAATCAGTCCCCATAGATCAGCTGTATGCACTTTCTTGGGAAGTCTAGGTCTCAAAGGGGGGGGAACAGGGAGACCTAAAGTGTGGGGACTTCCTAGGTATCCTAGGATTTTGCGTAGTGAGGTAAGTGGCGGGCTTATACACTCCCACTAGAATGCGAACTGTTTCATAAGGACTCCACGGAAGGCACCTGAGATTCTAAGGGTTTTGCGAGTGCAGTACTTTGGGTGTGAAGTCTATGTTTATCGGCTCTCCGTTTTGCAATGCTGCAGAAGCACATCAACAGCAGCAGGGTCTCGACCCTAAGGTTTCACGTGGTTTGCGGATTTTGCTCTTGGCTGCAAGACTTTAAACCGGCAACGCGCAACAGGTCATCCAGGAGCCAGAATGGGCCTTGAAGCCTGAAGCTTAAGATCTGTGGCCTTTGTAGGGTTGATAGGGTTTAATTTGGGTTTATAGGGTTTACAGGGGTTATTGGGTTGGGATTTGTTTATGCTGACATGCTTTTCAGCCCCGATCTCCACCAGGGCCGTGGCCATCACAATGGATGGAGTGTGATCTATGCGATCGATGTACCACGCCAGCGGTACTGGCAGGAATGGGATCATGCCAACAAAGCCGATGTAAAAGTCAATCCAAACAGACCTTGGGCTGCCAGGCTGATCATGTGACAGACCCATTGGGGTAATATTACAATGATTTTTTAGGGATAATGGAAAATAGAATGGAAACTACTATAATGAGTTATATAGGGATTATAGGGTATATATTGGGGTTATACCTAGACCATGGTCTCGGGGATGCAAAGACTAAGTTGGGGAAGAGCAGTTCGGGGTGGCACCTGGCAAGGGCTAGGGCTTCTGCAAGAGACCAAGCCGACTAGCGATGGCGAAGTTAAGGAACTGTGCACAGCTGAGGAAAACAACAATGCTGGAGGTAATTGTGAGAAGATACTGTATACGGATAAACCATAATCAAAGGTAGCAGCAAACATTTTAGCAGGCGTTTTTTTGCCTCAAAAATTGTTAACGACTCGGGCGATTTTGGGCCCGAGCTTGCCCAAAATCAGAGAAATGAGCGACGGCAAGAACTTGCAACTTACGTGCTGAGCGGTTGAGGTGCACCGAAGCGCAGACTCCTGCACGCAAAGCAGGGTACTTCGGTCCTCACCTTGAATTCTACGCCTGAGACCCAATCCTGTAAACCCTAGGCCCTAGGAAGTCACTACACATGAAAACAATCAAGCTACTTCAATCCAAACTATGCTGAACTTGGAACCCCCGTCAAAATCATATATGTTGCTGTCTCTTAGGGTTATAATACGCAAGCAGGAAAATTTATTCATTTGTACCCTGAGCTTGCTGGCTCTTAGTAGGGAAGGTAATATTCTATATGGGGATTACATAGGGATTGCACTCCCTTATTCCCTATTTGTTTTTTGAAAAAAAAAGGCGCGTCTTTCAGAGGCTCTTCGTCCTGCAAAGCATGTATCTTCGTTGCAAGGACATCTCAAAGCGAACTCCTTATCCCCCATTAGGGTTCAGGGCTTAGGGTTTAGTGTTCAGGGTTTGAGGGCAACATACTTATATGACCCTGCACAAGCCTGCACAACTCCTACACACAAGCTGTTTCCCAACCTCACACAATTCCTACACAAGCTATTTCCCAACCTCAAGAACCCCCCTAAACCCTAAACCCCAAACCCCAAACCCTAAACCCCAAATCCTAAATCCTAAACCCTAACCCCAAAAGTAGGCGCCCGAAGACAGGTCGAAGCAGGCCACAGCCGCCCCAGCGGCCGTCGAGATCCTACCGGTTAAAAGGGTTTAGGGTCTCGGGTGTAGAGGTAAAGGGTTTAAGTTTAGGAATTTAGGGGCTTACAGGCTTATGCAAGCAGTCACTGCGGACAATCCAGGCGAGATGCACGCCAAGATGCTTAGCGATAAGTCTTGTAACGTCCGAATTCTCAATTCAGGCCCCTCACCGTTGACGCGTGGCCTTTGCCAACTTCACATAATCATTCCACACCTCAACCGGACTATACAAAGGAATAAGGCAGATGATTGCCTGTACCGGGTTTAGGGGTTTAGGGTTTGGAGGGTTAGGAGCTTGGGGTTTAGGGATTTAGGGGTTTAGGGATTTAGGGTTTACGGCTAAACCCCTCCCAGCAGGGACCCTTACTCTAGTTGATATATGTGCATATATACATACATGTATACATGTCCAGCTTATTAGGGGATAGGGGGGCCCAGCCCTGGAGAATTGTATGTGTGGGTATATATATATGTATAGGTTATACAAGGATGGGGCCCATAATGGAGAGTTGTACATATATATACACATATATGGGGCCCAATGATGGAGAACTATATCCACATGTACACGTTATGTTGGGGATATGGGGCGCCCAACAACGGAGAATCAAAGGGGAAAGAAGTTGGAAACTAACAATTCTTGAGGGTTTAGGGATATTATCCCATTAGTGGAGCATCAAATGACTGGGATCAAATATGCAGGGAATTATGGGGGGAGGGGGGGGGTGGCGCGAACCGATATTTCTCATCATGCAAGGGAACCACATACCACACAAGCGCCCTGCGAAGACAAACTGAGCCCTTATGCCTTGAAACCTAGGCTCCAAGATAGTCTACCCTGAAGCCTAAACCCCTTTGAAACTTAGCCCGCTTAAATCCTGACTTGTAAGCCCGCAATCCCGATTGAACTCTAACATGGCTGAGGCTCGCCAGGGCAATGCGAATAAGAATCACAGCTGGTCGTCGGCCAAACGCATCGCTGATGGCCCCCAGGGCCTATGTTGAGGGCTTAGGCGTTTAGAGTTTAGAGCTTAGAGCTTTCCAAATTGGGATGTGAGGGTTGGGGCGAATGTAATGGCTTATAATCACGGCTTTAGATTGCGCTTGTGTAGGCTAAGTGTGGGGCTTAGCTACCGGTCACATAGATATAGGGCTTGTAATGAGAGTGTGTGCGCTTCATGCGGTGCCCTAGGGCAAACGAAGAGGGAGAACTGATGCAGGTTTAGTTACCAGGGTTCAGGTTTAGGGCTTTGCCCTTGGAGTGCATGGGGTGTGGGATTAAGGTCCCTAGCGATTCAGGAAACAGGCCTGCGTAGCTATGGAGAACTCCTCACACTACGTTCAAGAGCAACTGACTTCAATCATACTGCCAAGAAGACCTGCTGCAACAAGCTTTAGACATGTCCTTCCTGAAGCCTTTGTGCAGATTGTGATTCTGGATTATTCACCAGGATTCTGGTAGACAACAACCATACCAATCAAGGTAACTACCTTTAGCTTCACCCGCCCTGCACAGTCGCATCATTTAAAACACCTACGTAGGCCTTACCATTCACCTTATCCTTTTTTAAAGGGTGTTTGGTGCTGTGCGCCGTTGCTTGGCTGAAGGCGCTGAGCTGTGGACGAACTGTATGTTAAAGCGGAACATGTTTGGCGCAATGCGCAACTTGAAAAGGCCCCAAACCAAAATCGTGCAACGCGCAGTCCTAGGAAGTATCTCTGGTCCTCCTCCGAATTATTTCGACGCTTCCCCTCTTGCAGTTCTTGTCAGTATTCTTCGTTGCATTATCCTGTTTCACCTCGATTGCTGCTAATTTTTCATGCCGGCGAGAAAAATCATTATGCAGGTAACGACCGAATCCAACCATAGCCAGGGAGCTGGTCCGGCAAAGAACTGCATGACAGGCAACGCAAAACCTGCGATTGAGCCGGCAGGAAGTCGCATCAGGTTTTGGGCACATGGCTGAGGACATCGTAGTGTCGTGCATTACGCTATTTCGTGGTACCATGCCAGATCTGCTACATTATAACATGAAAAGGCATTTGAGCTAAGCTTCTATGAGATTTCCAGCGGCGTGGCTTAGGTCCATCGTGGCCACAAACCGGCAACTTTTCTTACCAATCACCCACGCACCCCCCCATCCTCATCCGCTCCACTATGTGCAACCTTGCAAACCCCCACCCTCAATACCATTCACAGACTTCAACATAGAACCAAGCCCGGCGCGTTTACTTCCAAAACCTGACAGGTGCGTGTGCCTCTGATGACTTGTATTTGCGTCACATCCACGACTGCCCGACTGCAGGCGTTGGAGTCCATCTGTGTGGTGCAGTCCTGCTTGGAGTGGGGGTGGAAGTATTTTTCTTATGGGGGTTAATAGGGAGCAAGGGAATAAGATATACAGGGACCATGTATTATATGGAGTATATTCCCATCTTCCCTAGCAACCACCAGTAAGAATTTGGTTTGGTATCAGTCACTTGGAGACACTTGGTTACTGCAGGCGTGTGTAACTGAATAAGAGGTAAACATTCGTACCAAATGCAGCTCATCCTTTCCATGCTTGATTCTACAAACCCTAAACCCTAAACCCTAAACCCTATGCAGCGACTCAGGGCTTGGTGTGTAGGCCAGGGCTTAGGGCTTTCACTTGCTTGATATGCGTTCAGATGCACGAAGCTATGACCCCCTACTCCGGAACCCCCTGGAAGCTTGAGCGGAACTTTCCAACAGTATGGGGTTTCGAGGTGCGATAAGGGTGGAGTAAAGCACATTAAGCTGGCTATGCAGGGGCCATCAAGCGCATCATTTGTGACTGGTACTTCTTCAGGCTTCTTTCTGGCATCAAAAAACTCAGCATGGCTCAGCGTTGAAGGGTCTGAAGGTTTCAGGTCTTTTGCGTCTGGGTTTCACGGCTTCAGGTTTCAGGGGGGTTGTAGGTCTTAGCCAGAACCAAACTGCAACCTTTCTGCAACTACAGCCTTGACCGCAAACACTTGATGAGCCCTCACCCTCAGCGTTTAGGTTCAGGTTGTCTAAACCATTCCCCCCCAAAATCCCTCACCCTGCCTCCTGTTAGCAGGGAATGGAAAGGTTGCACGTTCTGGCCATAATTCGCGTTAAGTACGATTATTCTAGATTTTCTATACTATTCTTACTATTGCGATGCTCCACCGAATTAGTCAGGGGCAATAAACATGGTAATTCGTATGGGGCTGCATTCCCTCTTTTAACGCCAACAGAAAGCAGGGTATCCCATCCCGAGGCAGTCCATGGGCTGGCCGTCAGCATAATGCTTGGCGAAGGAATTCAAGTACATATAGTCCTAAGGATCAGGGAACCCTAAACCCGAAACGCTAAACCGGTGTATAGGGTTAGGGGGGGCTGGGACCTCATCCCTTTGACTTGGCATACCCTAAACTCTAACTGGGAATATCCATACACAGGGGTACCCGTCATGTGCCCCAATATATTAATGTCCTTTCTACAGGTACCTGCAGGTTTGCTCAGGGATTGAGGGCTTCTGTGCAAAGGCGAGGATGCCCCACAATGCTGGAATTGGCTGGAGGGCAGCGCTGACAATCAAGCCAGCCTGATCACAAGTCGATCACAAGTCCCAAGGGCACCTGTAGTGTAGCGGCATCCCTTAGAGAATATTCCGCTTATAGGGAACTACCCAATGTGAGCCACTTATTCTCCCGAGAGATGTAAAGGTATCCCAGTGTGGAAAACCCTGGTATAGAAGCATAAATGTATAAACAACAGGGGCCATCATATGGACCTTGACTGTTCATGTTCTCTGGCAGCTCGTGAGGGACTGGATATACGAGTTGCCTGTTAAAAAGCTAGGGCGTTGGAGGCCTGCGATACCCGACACGTCCTTTGACTCCTCATTCTTAGCAGCTCCTGGGAAGCAAACGTGGAGGCATATCACTATCTATTTCAGACGCTGATGCGTCTACCTCTCACTAGACAGCTCCTTCTTAGTAATAGTAACAATAAAAGGTATAGTAACTGTAACTACTAGCAAATGTAGTGGTATTAATAGCAATGGTAATGGTAATAACAATAATCCCAGAGCATCCGATACTGATTTTTTGAATAGACATATGGATCTTTATGAACAACTCAATATTCGTTGTTTTTTCTAGTTTCCACTTCAAGATCAAGAGAAACCTTCAAGAAGACAGATACAATTTCGATGTACTTTTTTAATGTGAACTGTTCTATTGATTTTGATGTGGACTTTCTGTTGATATTCAAGGTTCCGCATTCGATTGGAAACAAGATGAGCCGATTGATTCTTGCAAAAGTCAATTTTCGTTTGTTTTTGGCAGCCTCTATGGATTGTCTTTAATATTGGATGCTCTGGGATTAATAGAAATGATAATGGTAATCTATGAGCCTCTAAGGTTCCTGCACTCCTCAACTAAGGCGCAGGCCGAGCTGGGCGCAGACACTGCATAGACAAATACAGACAGAGCGTGGATCATCCACATAGGCCCCACCTCAGAGAGCTGCAATGGTTCAGGGTTTAGGGGTTGGGAAACGCAGGGATGCAGGATTTCGGGCTTCGGGCTTAGGATTGCGCTTTTAGGGTTCAGGGCTCTGGGGTTGTAGGCCAGCTTTTGCAACAGGGCATGTAAGTGGCCGTGCTAGGGACACGGCCTCTAACCTGACAACCTACACCGTCTAGGCTGCTGGCAATAATAATAATCGACCAAAACAAGCAGCGCACTCAGCTTACGCAAGTCAAAATATTTCCATATCGGCCGCCGCGACTCTCATAGTGATGTAAGACAAGCTCCTGGGCCATTGGTCAGGTCATTTTCAACAGCGCTTCAGTGGTCTCACAGTTTTAGTCCCAGCCGGAAGCCCGAAGCCCTAAAAGCCAGTGACGTGCAGCCCTGAATCTTCAAGCCACCAACTGCAGAACTAAGCCTAAGCCCAAAACCTGGCCCGCTAGCGCTCCTTGGCATACTTTCCGCCTCGCTGGTCTCACCAAAAAATTCGGCCTTCCTGTGCCGGTGCTTCCTGCTGTGTCAGAGGCGTTTCTCCGAGTTGATGGTTGCGCACACTAAGCGAGACCCACCGCTTGGTCGGGATAATGATAAGGCTGTTTGGTAAAGATGCTTAGGGACAACTAGCCGTGTACCTGAATTTTGGAGACCTCGTAAGTGTGGGCTTCACGCATGGCCTTCGACCCAAAAAATCTTCGAACCACGCCAGCTACATGGGGATTTCCCTGAAAAACATTTTGTCGGGACTCTGAGAGTGTCATCGATTTCTCGTTGATCTGGAACTGACTTCTCAAAGAAACTGCCACATGTTCTTCTACAGTGCCGGCTCTGTATAAGACAACATGTCAATAGTACCTGCTCCCTTCAAATGCTATTGCAAGCTGAGAAAAGGAGGGGGTACTGGGTTCTGAGAGCGACATTCTCCTGGTAGAGCAAGCTAAGAATATGAGTGCCCTCTAAGCTCGCTGAGTTGTTTTCTTACTGCCCAACGCTCGCACTGTATACTTCCTGTTCATGAGCCCCACTGTGCGCGACAAATCGAGGAAGCGGCTCACTCTACAAGCCCGGAACCCCTCTGACCATAAACCCCAAATTCCTTTACCCGGGCCTGATGAGGAAGCTGGCAATCACAAAGGCAAAGCCATGAGGCAGCAGAATAGAGGTGGTGATTGGCAGAAACTTGCGCTGCGCTTGTTCCACGATCCGAGCGGCTAAGGATTGCCTAAGTTGGGCGGCAACTGCAGGTGTGGCGTTCTCAAGAGCGCAGTCTCCTGTTTGAATGACTGTTGACCCATATGCTCTACACAGATAGCATCCCCCCTCAGGAAATCCCCTCTTGCAGTGTTCCTTCACCACATGTCTGGCAGATTCCAATGAAGAGTGCTATGTAGAATGTAGTGACTTGCAAGGTTTAGAAGAGATACTTGTTGACTTGCAACTTGCAGCTGCAGCAGCACAGTCTGTAGGCCAAGGTGGTTGGCGGAGGCTGTGGCGGTGGCAAAGAACAGGTTCAACCCAGATTGTAAGCCGAGTTTGAGCCCGGACTTGAACCCAGGGAGGCCGACTTGTCAAACCCCAGATTTTGAATCCGGTGTTCGAACTCAGATTTATAGCCCGCACGTGTATCCTACTTACCGTACATCTCACACCCACTGGCTCTGTATCCGAGTCCGTAACAACTGTGGCTGATGGCAGTGGCAAATTAGGTCATCATTAGAAGATTGTAATATGATTGTATTACGGGCTGGCTTGCTAATGAACTAATACGCCTGGATTTTCCTCTATTTGTATAGGCTAATACAATTGACTCATTTTCGTGGCATTCTAGTTATTTCTAAAGCCTTGGTGTAATAGAATTGTATTGCAGGTTTCTAATGTCAAGCCAGGAAGTCTTCAAGCTTTAGGTCAATTGTATTGGGTTTTTATTAAGATGACCTAGAATTTGTATAGCCTGGAATAAAATTTGTTGCGCTCACTCTTTTTCTTCATTCATTTGATGAGCGCGAAAAGAAGCCCAAATAATAGAATTTTAAAACTTCAGGAGCTCTAATGATATCCCTACAGCCAAGAAGTATCCCTAAAGAGGTCTTGGTGATGGCACCAGTGGCGGGTTGAAAGCCGGCTTCGGCTTTGACTGTTGTAGAAGGGCACCTATCTTTTCACACCCACAATTTTTCAGCCTGAGCCAACTATATCAAAATAATGTGTTGTCGAGCAGCCGTCCGAAGGGGTCCCGCGCAGCTTCTGATTTCCTCCCCAGCTCTGTACTCACCTGACAAAGGCCGCAGGTCACCGATCTTAAGCCACCCCGCCGTGGTACCCATGGCAAAGAGCTGGAAACCATTGCCAGAATTGCGGTATATGCTACTTAGATGAGCAGTGATGCCTGTGTGCATTGGGTTGAGGCTTCTGGTGTTGGGGGCTGGGTCCCAAAACGATGTTGACACAGATCTTTAACCCTAGAGCGATCAGCCCGAATATGTGCAAACATGAGGCATTACTACTATCTCTGAGGTTCAGAAGTGAATACTCACTAAACCCTTTAGTTTCCTGTAGTCAGCTATCCTTTTAGCAGGTAGCCTAAAGGGCACGTAAATGATTTTGCATTTTGTTTTGGGGGGTCTACGTGAGAATGACACCCAGCCCTTGCCTGGAGCAATCTGACCTGGATGGTCTCTTCAAAAGAGCTGTCCAGGGGGCCAATTGAACAGCTATCTAAGGACTCCCAGGACGAGCATGCGGAGGTACTGTTGGCACCTGTGCAAACAGTCCAGGCATTTAAGGCGGATGCGGAAGTTCATGGGTATTTGGAAGCGGGATAACAAGAAGAGATCACCATCATTACGCCCCCCCCCCCATTTGCCCGCGCCAAATGCCCGCTCATCTGAATGTGCTGCGTATAGCAATGTTTTGGTTGTTGTGGATGTGGTCGAAGTGAACGCTATTATGGGTGCCGGCATGGATT
>CAJNIZ010046143.1:26044-41560 GCA_905231905.1 Symbiodinium pilosum | reverse complement strand
CTGCTGCTCGTGCTGCTGCTGCTCATGCTGCTGCTGCTTGTGCTGGTGCTGCTGGTGCTGCTGCTGCTCGTGCTGGTGCTGCTGGTGCTGCTGCTGCTGTGCTGGTGCTGCTCGTGCTGGTGCTGCTCGTGCTCCTGCTCGTGCTCGTGCTCCTGCTGCTGCTGCTGCTGCTGCTGGTGCTGGTGCTGCTGCTGCTGCTGGTGCTGGTGCTGCTGCTCGTGCTGGTGCTGCTCGTGCTGGTGCTGCTCGTGCTGGTGCGCTCGTGCTGGTGCTGCTCGTGCTGGTGCTGCTGTGCTGGTGCTGCTCGTGCTTCTGCTCGTGCTCCTGCTGCTGCTCGTGCTGCTGCTGCTGCTGCTGCTGCTGCTGTTGGCAGTTGTAGTGGCATGGACGCCAGGAAAAATGCGAGAGCAGTGGTTCAGCATCAGACTGCTGCAAGGCTTCTCGCTTGCCATCCTCAGACTTGTGTCTGAAGCTACCAGGAGACACCTGTCCTACCACTCCCACGGTCCCACGCGACACATAAGCTTGCGAGCACCGTATGCAAAACCTACCAACCCACTTTCATGATGTGCACCTTGTTTGAGATAAAGAACTTTACTGGTGGTTTGTCATGTTTGTAATAGTAATAGTTAGACTAGCATCGCAATGTTTCATGTTCTTGTCCACTCGTTCATGAACTATCCCAGTAATGTAGAAGCTTGATTACCTACCAGTAGCGTTTCCTTAAAACCCTTTTTCAGGATTTTCTACTCATACTGATAGTGTTTCCAGAAACTGACATCTTAGTAAAGAGGCTCCAGCATCCCTGTAAGATTGCATCCTCCTGAAATGGTACCTATATTCACTCCCCCACTCGCCCTTAAGCACCAGTAGGTTACCCCTGAACCCCAAACCCTCAACCCTGAATCCTTAGCCCTAAGATCCTAAACTCTAAGCCCCTAAACCCCCCTAAACCCTAAACCCCCCTAAACCCTACTAAACCCACTAAACCCTAAACCCTAAACCTTAGTTGCTTCGGACGCAAAAGGTCGGCTGCAAGGAGAACAGCTGCGCGCTCTGCAGAGCGAGTCTGAGGTTCCGAAGTCTCTGTTGACTGCCAGGATTGGGTTTAGGGTTTATAGGGCTTAAGGTTTAGGGTTTAGGGTTTATAGGGCTTGAGGTTTAGGGTTTATACAGGGTTTAGGGCTTGGGGCTTGGGGTTCAGGGTTGAGGGTTTATGGCTCGGGGTTCAGGGTTCAGGGTTTTAGGGCTTGGGGTTCGGGGTTCAGGGTTTAGGGTTTGGTGTACGGAAGAGTTTCCCTAAACTCGCATTGCACTCTTCCCTGCATTTGGGTGCCTACTAGTAGTTGTAGAAGTATGGTGTTCTTTGAGATTTCTTACCCTGACTGGAGTAAAGACACGCATTGCATCATGAGATGAGGAAGTCGGCAGGGCGAGAAGTAACACCGGAACTTTGGTTAGCCCAACCTCCCAAGTGAAGGCACTATAACTCTCAGATGGCTCCTTTCGTGTTCTTTTTAATGGGTTGAGTTGCTACACATATTCTTTTCAAGAAGGACATGTGGGATTGACAGGTCCAGCGCTGCCTTTTCAGAGGCGATGGTACTTGAAGTAAGCGCTTCGAGATCCTCCGACTGGGGTTGTAACAAGACTAGATCCCTAAGGATCAAAATAGCCCAGTGGAGGTAACATCCACACACCTCAGGGCCCAATGCAGGTAATGTTTACAGACCTTGGTGCCCAAAGTAGGTATACAAATAAGATGCTCACGTGAACCGACCCACTTTTGCCCAGCTGTCAGAGTTCAGCAAGTTGCCTGTGGCAGCAGACAATTGTCAAGATTAACAAGACACCGGGCGGGGACCCGGCCTCCTGTACAGAAGTTGCGGCCTCACTGTGGCGGAACCACATCGATATCTCTTCCTCAAGAAAGCCGATGTAGATCGAACTGATGCGGAACGCTGCTTTCTATATATCCCCAATATAACCCCTATATAACCCCAGTTTCCATTTCATGTTCCATTTTCTTTTCCATTTGATTCTCCATTATTGGGTACCATTCATACAACCCCAATATGATCTCGTTATTACAGGTAGGCCCTGGTAGGCATCAAGCTGAAAATTGTGGATCCATGACACGGCCCAGGTGGAATGAGCATTTGCGCGCACCGAGGAGTACAGAATCATTACTCATAGCTAACAACAGAGGCGGAGCTCGTACACTGCTTGAGACGGACCTCTGCAACTGTATGACCTGTTAATCTCAAATGTCCTTGGGATCCTAAGGCTGGCATCCAATTAATTGGAGATATGCTTTGAAACCCGAAAATTCCCAAAACCTCAACTCTCAACTGCCCATATAACCCCAGTTTCCATTTCATTTTCCAGTTTCTTTTCCATTTGATTCTCCATTATTGGGTACCATTCATATAACCCCAATATAATCCCAATATTACAGGTAGGAGCTTTCAAGCTTCTTTGATCCCCCACGAAAGCCACCCACTTGGCCAGCCTGTGAAAGGCCGTGCGAAGCGCGGAGCGCCGAGGGGAGGCTTCGGCGGATGAGGCTCTTTTCCGAGGGGACTTGGCGGGGTTTAGGGTACACAGGACAGGAATACTGAGGGGTTTATAGGCATTGGGATTTTGGGGTTAAAGGTCTCGGACTTAAGGCTTTGGGATTTAGAGTCAGTAGGGAGGCTGGAGCGTTTAGGATTTTGGGATTGAAGTTCTAAGGCCTGGAAGGTTCATTGTTGAGGGGTTGTGGGGATGAAGGTTCAGGCTACAGCATTCAGGATGTAGGGTCCAGGTTTCAGGCTTGGAGGTTATTTGTTGAGGAGGCTCTAGGACTCTAGGGTGGATGACCGGCTTGAAAGGGGCGGGCGGCTGTATGCAGGTTCTTTTGTGTGTCAGGGTGTGTCAGGGTGTTGATGGATGGGTAGCCTGGCGTGTGGATTGGTGGTTGGGAATTCGGAAAGGTGGCGTGCATTTTGAGGGTAACGGAGGCTGAGGCACAGGGTGTTGAAAGTCTTAGGGTTCTGGGCTGAGGTTTGGCTGGGTATAGGCGCTACCAGGAATAGGTGTTCCGCAGCTTCGGGACCTGAAGAATCCGGGCATCGTGCATGTAAATTCTTAAGGGTTTCGTCATTCGTGGAGGAGGTTGGGCGATGCCGCATTTCGGCTTTCTGGGTCTCAGTCGAGTTCTTGCGCTTGGGGAGCACAGCGTTCTTTCAGCGAGGTTGTAGCTTTCAAGTCATGTAACTATCCGGAACAAGCTATATCAAACGCAAGCTTGATTTCGAAGCTGGCAAATGAAGTGCATAAATTTGCCACAATGTAAGCGGCATCTTCGAATCACTACAGTCTGCAGTGGTATGTCGCGGACTCTGTTGTACTGTGCTGTTGAAATGTCGTTTTTTGCCACCCAGCATTTGCTACGACATGCATACAGCCTACGCTTGCTCTGCGATCCTTGATTAGTGGCAAGCGAAGCCTCACATTCGTACCCCTTTCCGATGCTAACTACCAAGAGGCAACGGTATTCCAATGAGGCGCAAGAACATAACAGAGGCTATTCTAAGAAGCGGTGAACGCAGCCCTATACAGACTCTCTATCCTAAAGCCCAGACCACTCACCAGCGCTCAAACTTCGAAACTGCATTGCGGCTCGAAGCTTTAAGAGCTAGGTGCCAGCTGACTGCTTAGTGCTTCGCTAGATGCCACAAACTGTTCTTTGTGCGCAGTTTTTTGGAGGTTCTACAGATGTTCAGAAGGCCCTCCCCTCTGTATTTAGAAGTTTGAGAGTGCCGCACACGCGCAATGGCGCTGGAATCGCTGCCCGTTCCTTGTGACAGGGGCGAGCCATCACAGGAGCAACTACCCTTCGAGAAGCTTAAGGGGTATGTAGTCGTTTCCATAGTTGGGGGAACCCCAAGTTCAACATAAGTTCTCAACTGCTGTGATCCTTGTCATACGGGCCCTAAAAGAGAGGACAAAGGTCTGGTTTTCAGGATTCTGTAGGGCTTCTATCTGGGTTTATAAAGGTATAAAATTGGCATGGATCATTAGTGTTGGGTCGTTTTGAATTGAACATTTCGTCTTGTATGGCTTGGTGGAGGCTAGGTGGTCTGCATGCCCGGCGCATCATCATGAGCAGTGCTCTTAGAAGTAGACATCATGACGGTAAAGATAGCTGTGATAGAAACAAGGCTGGCGTCAAGAAGGCTGCTGTTCAGAATGCTAGCCAGCAAGCGTAGTGCTTCAAGGAACCCTAAATAGTAGTTTCCATTTCCTTTTCCATTATCCCTATATCTCCCCAATACTATACCCCATGGGAACTCAGATCAAGATAGGTTGCTAGCATCCTCCTGAGCCAATACTTGGAACGATTCGGTGACACTCAGAATCCTGCATGAGGTTCTGATACCCGATTCCCAAGGTCCAGGGTACTTACAGCCATGCAGATGTTAGTATCTGCAGTAGGTCCTCCTGGTTTGGGGAAGTCGTGAGAAGCCAGCGACGGGACGTGATTTTAGACACTTGGTTCCTGCAGGTAAGCTGGTGTCATGCTCCAGAATATGAGGGTATATTGAGGCCGTTTGCTAAGGATCTTGCCGGCGGCATACTGTTCAAAGTCAGAAGCAAGGTAAGGAGTGAGACCGCGCGTTTCCCAGGGTTGGAGCAGAATATTTTCAGGGCAATGGGCACCAAGAATTGATGCACTCAGAAAGAAAGCGCTCTCAGCTTTCCAAACCTGACAACCCGATTGATCTCAAACCCCAAAACACGACTAGCCCTGAGCTCTGGCACTTGCAGGACCCGAATGACTCGCTGCATCAGCTACTGGTAGGCAGCTGGGCTAGCAGAACGTTTCGGAAAAGTAGAAAGGCTGCACAGATCCCCCAGAGTTGACGAAGGAGGTATCCTTACCGTACTTGTGAGAAGAACTTTGAGATACACCCAGGGCAACAGGTCACAACCAGCTCTCAGTTTGTCATTTCCTTTAGCAGCCACCCAAGCTCTCTTCTCTGACCCTTCATTACATGATGGATTCCTGGATGGGTTGCTTCGTAGGTTTGTTACATGGATGTAACAACCCTACGCCACTACGCTACGCGCGTACCCTATGCATGTATACATACATATACAGACGCCTACATACATATTCATTTGACATCTATTTCATATCTCTACATATTTATACATATGTATATATAACATGCATACATATGCCATCATGTACACATACTGTTCAGGGCTTTCAGTGTTTTAGCGCGCCTTGCTGTTCAATGGCTTGGCGTCAGGGCTTGTGTAGCTCAAGGTGGCCTTCATTAGCTTGGTCAGCTTCCGCACCGCACATGAAGCCATATGAAGCCCTGTAAGATATTCTAACCCTAAACCCTATAACGCTGAAGCTCTGGTCCGAGGTGCCCTAGAAGCAGAGTTTGCCAAGCAAGCCGCAGTCATAAACAACTTGGCCAAGCAGGTCACAGACTCGGTGTTGGAGCCTTGCCGCGGTTCCCTCCTGGTAGTTTGCATATATAAGGGAAACCCCAAAGAAGCACCCCTAATTTGGGGTGCCCCTCCTCTGTTTTGAAGGTAAGCTTCCAATTTAGAGTTACTCATGAACCCATGATCTCATTAGTATTCCCATGTATCCCCATTTACCTGCTTCTAAATTTCTTGCTTCACAAGGGGCAGTCCTAAGAGCTACATGCAGCTTCACCCTAAGCTTTTCTGGGGTGTCCTACTATGCTTGGAGTTTCAAACAGGAAGCCCTGATGTGTCTCAGAACTTCTTGCAGGTTCACTGTCTGCATGGTACAGACCTTGACTAGGATCATCAGAACCCTTGGGTGTACCTCCTTCAAAAACCCTAAGCCCGAAACCCTAGACCCTGAACCCTAAACCCTAAACCCTAAACCCTGAACTGAGCCCTACCAAGGAAGGAATGAAGGAGGCTGGGTTGCGGGCCCCCGAGACGCCGCTTGTCGAGACTCCCACGCCTCTTCTCATGGCTGTGCCTTGGGCTTTGTTGTAACTTGTACTTTAGGGCGCTAAGGGGAAATGGGCAGGTGGAGAAGAGGATTTGGAAGTAAACCAACAGGTGAGGCAAAGCTACTCGCATTTGGGCATCAGGGGTTTAGACACCTGTTCTCCGTCCTGGTAAGTCGTGCTGCTCAGACGTGAAGGAGGTTGAATGTTGAAAGCAGGCTGACAGTTTCCAAGACATAACTACCCAGAACAAATGGCAAAAAGGCCAGGCAGCGCCATCCCTACATTCAACCACTGCTTCATCATCCCTTATCCCTCAACCGGAGGATGTTCTGTCGAATGTGTATTAAAACCTCCTACACCAGAACAGTACTTCCAAAAGTGGATTCAACATCAGGCAAACGCCTATGGCTGCTCAAACCTCATCACTCTATTTGTCCTGATTGAAACTCACCTCCTTTCATGTTCCACACCCTTCCGAAGACAGTGCCTTGCTGTCAAACCAGGTTCCACCTTCACCACCACGCTCACCCCGCTCACCCCGCTCACCTCGCTCACCTCGCTCACCTCGCACGCCAGAGAACGAGGCATCGGCAGACACCAGCAGACATGAAGAGTCCTCTCCCCACAGTTTTCAGATGCATTTGGAAGATTTGAGGAACATGTCCAGCTAGCATGCTTGAGGAACATTGTTTCGGCGGAGGCGGGCTTTGGGGTGACCTGATTACAAGGCAAAGTTCCTTCTTAAAGTGGCCATGCTCTGTGCAGACCAGGGCGCAGAGGCGACCCCTTCCCAGTCCTATAAAAAGACAGCAGCCCAGAGTCAGGATGATCCTGCAGCCATTTCTCTCATCAAAGCTGCCCTCCATATTACTTGCAGAATTCTTGCTCAACTGCACTAGGCCTGCCCGCATACTCTCCCCATGAACTTTGTCATGGTGGCTGGCAGCACCAGCAGCACCGCGACACCCGCGACACCCGCAGCACCCGCAGCAGCAGCAGCAGCAGCAGCAGCAGCAGCAGCAGCAGCAGCAGCACCCCCCGCAGCACCCGCAGCAGCAGCAGCAGCAGCAACCACAACAACAACAGCAGCAACAACAACAACAGCCGCTGGACACTGCCGCCGCCGCCGCAAGAAATATCAGGGGGCGGGAGTTTCTTTAATAGCAGAGTGGATATTCTCGCAGCTGAGATGGGGATGCTCACGGTGGCGGTGAACACTCGCAACGAAGCAACTATCAATGCCCAATTTCAGTCGTAGCAGATTGTAGAATTGACAGTTTGAACATCATCGAGCAAGTCTTCGCACGAAGAAAACTTTCAGGATTTGTGCTAGTAAGATTTCATCTCGACTGTTGCAGTGTCAGCTTTCCTATATTTCTGATCATGAGCATACCTTGAGTACTGCCAATTGTGCCAGCCGGATAATGTTCATAATATAGTTATGTCTTTTATATCTATATATACATACACATATATATATATATAGATGTTCCTTCATATGACCCCTAATATAGACTGGTACAGGGTGGGAGCAGTACCCAAAGCATACCTGTAGTGCTTCTGACGGCCGCCTTGAAGCATCCCTAAACTCCTAAACACTACACCCTAACCCTGAACCCTAAACCCTAAACCCTAAACCTAAGCCTTGAGCCCTGAACCCTGAATCCTAAACCCTTTGTGATGGTGCGCGGCAGCCAGGAGGCCAAGCCTGCGAGTGGGAACTTTGTGAGGCACGGAACCTGATTTGTTCAAGGCTTAGGGGTTTAGGGTTTTTGGGTTTAGGGTGTATACCAGAACCCTCTTGATGCTCTGAACTGGGAGCATTTGGTCCCTAATAGTGGGTATTTAGGGTATATAGAGGGTAGATGGAGGGTCTAGTTTGTTTTCTAGGGGTTGGCGCTTGGGCTTCTGTGCCTCCAGCATTTTACTGCTAGGTTTGGTGGAATGGCGGCAGGAGGATAAATTAATTATGGGTTGGAGGTGGGTAGGTAGCGGGTTTACGACGAGAGTCATAGAAAACCCTAAGCCCTAAACCCCAAATCCTAGACCCTAAACCCTACATCCTAAACCTTAAACCGCGTTTTGGTTCAGAGCACGTTGCAGAAGTTGTGATCAGAGTAAACTGTTTAGAGATGTCTGAAGACCACCTGCGCAAGAGGGGTTTCCCAAGATTAGGGGTACTTTTTGGTGCTCCCTATTGATAATGAGGACCATCGTCATATTATTTTGAGGTCTATATTGGGGCCCCGAAACTACCATTTAAGGGTGTTGGTGGGCACAACTGATCATGATTCTCCATGTGCATGACGCACTGGTCCACATACTGCAGCCTCAGAGGTCTCCAAACTACTTCAGTTGAACAGCGCAGAACTTCTAGCCCTGCCTACAACTACAGCATGTGCAGTAGGCGATACAGAGAGCAATCGTAAAAGCTGAGTCTGCAGTCTACATTCCGCGACTTTTAGAGGTACGCCTGATAGGGGTCTTGTGGTCTCTGAGGTCGAGGTGGGTACCACCTTGGAATACCGGTCTGTATATGGGTCATACGCGGAAATTTGACCATGTTGGTGATCTCACAAAGTTTAGTGCCCTTCGATACGTCACCTGCCACAGGTGGAGTACTGCATCTCACTTGGGGCCAATAGTCTCCACCATGGAAGTGGAAGCTGAGCATGATGAATCAGGCAGGCTTTCGGACTGTGATTGAGGCTGTCGCGTTGATTAATAAGGCCGGCCCCCCACCCTATGTTAAATAGAAAAGTCTCATTTTTTCAGGGGCCCCAGATGCCAGAAGCAAATTTCAATTGTAAATATCGAACGCGGAACCCCATTGGGGTCCACGTAAAGTGAGTATAAATCCAATCAAAATCCATTGAAATCTTATTGGGTTCAATTAAAAGCAATATAAATCTAATGAAAATCCATTCAAATCTGATTCGGCTCCAACTAAAATCAACATAGATCTAATTAAAGTCCATTGAAATCTGATTGGACTCCAATTTGAATCAATATAAATCTAATGAAAAATCCATTGAAATCTGATTAAAATGGTCAGGAAGTTTTCTGTTATTCCGTGTGGTTTTTCTATTAATCCATGCAAAAGCACCTGTAAGGGGTAGCCCAGGAAGCAATGTATGGCCCTGAACTTTCAATAAAGTTTAGTAAGCAAATCCTGTTGACGGGGCCCTCCCTGAAGTCTAGAGTAAGTAGGTCCCTCCTACTACCACTACTACTACTGCTACGACAACTACTATTACTACTTTTCTAGAACCACAGAACAGGTTTGAGGTGCAAGTTTAAGTTCTGGAGCCTAAAACTTGCCTGGACCCTTGTTTCAGGCTTTGGGGATAATTTTCTTTAAATCCAGGTGGCTTTTGGCTCAAAACTTGCCTCCGCCTTTGAAGTAGTCTTGGAACCCCTAATTTGGCCCGTTTTTGTTTAATCAAAAGGGGTTTTAAAAAGCAAGAGCATGGATTAACTTTGCGGATGTTGCATCTATGAGCCTCCAAGTTTAAGATGTACTGATCCGGGACAAGGGCTGGTAACTTGAGAGGGTCATACAGACTTACCTTAGAGTTCATGCCAGCCCGATCCATTGCGATATGTCGAGCATGCACAGATTAATGCGCAGAGTGCGAAATATAGGTAGGCCCAAAGCGACATCATTGCACTGAGCGTCCCATACATAATGCCCGGGCCAGCTGATAGAGGAATGATATTAGGCTGCTGGGCACTGTGCTGCCGCCGAACGACTCGTTTCAATCAGAATTTGGGTTTCAAATGCAGCGCTAAAGCCCAAGATGCATGTGTAGACTCATCCATGTCTCCCTGTGCACATAGCTGTGAAGTACTGGAATTTGTATCACCACTCACAGGGTCCCTACCGGGGACATCTGGCCAATCAAAATGTGGCCACAAACAGGAGTTGAAGTTCGATCATCCACCTACTTTGGTCAAGGGACACCTTTGTCTGCAAAGCTGTTCAAGTATCATCTGATTGCCAGGCCGTGTCAGCTTAAGCAACAGCAACTCCACGACCATTTCCGCGATGCTTCTTGGAGAATGCAGGCCCACTACTTGAGTGCCCCTTTCGATTTCCAGTTTCTTTTCCATTTGATTCTTAATTACGGTAGGTACACAAAGGTACCTTTGAACCCCTTAAAAGGCTGAGATGAGGCTCACTGCTTTGGATTTAGGAGGAGTCTACGCCCGTGATGGAAAATCAAGTGCAAAGACAAAATGGTAGTTTAAGAAAATAATGGGACCCCAATATAGACCCAAAATATTATAGTCCTTATTATAAGGACCCCCAAAAAGGTACCCCTAATTTTGGGAAACCACCAAATTGACAATGAAATAGAAACTGAGATTATGGGGTTGCTCATGGGGATGACTTTACACTACCCATTCAGGACGTTCAGAGAGGGTTTGTATGGCCTCCCTACTTTGGGAAACTACCATCTCCACAGGACCTTACTTGTACTTGGAACCGGAGGAATGTTACATGCCTTTACATGTATATGTATATGTATAATATACATATACATACTATGTGCTTTGCACAGTGGAGTCGCAGCAATATCTCTAGTTTTTGGAGGTGGAATTTATGCCGAAGCTTCAGATGACTTTGCTACAAGTAAGGCTGGCACCAGATCAGCCCTGTATTCAGCACTCAGCTACCATCATCAATCGGGGTTATATAGTGACCCCGTGCCAGAGGATTATGTCCTGGTGCACCGTGAATTGCAAAACGCGGGGCTTTATGTGGAAAAGCAGTAAGAGGAACAAACAAAGAACGAAAACGATAAGGCCCAAAACCTGGAAAAACGATAAGAGGAACATGGAACGAAAACAACCTTTCAAACAAAAGGGAACGGTTCGTTATACAACTCCTGCCTCAAGCTTTGCTAGCAAGCTGGTTGCTTGGAGGGTTAAATGAGGACAATTTAAAGCTCCAAACATGGACCCTCAAAGGTATAGTAGGTATTTAGCAGGGAGATGAACCATCTACATCCTGGGGCCAACGCCCAAAACTCAAATCCTGAAAGCTAAATCTTGTTACCTACCCGCTTTAGGCGCCTCCTTGGTCTTCCCAATATGATTCCCTAAACCCAAAACCCTTGAAGTATCTTCCTAGACCTTCCTCCTACCCTCTAGTAGGGCCTAAGTACCTACTATTAGGGACCATATATCCCCAATTAAGGGTACAAGGAGGGTCCTGCTGCACTCAGGTTGAGGCCAGCTCTTGCCCAGAAAGGCTCGGGTCGCGCTGAGGAATGCTCTGCGCCTCCTTACGTAGATAGAATATAAGCCATGTGGGGATCCTATTCTGATATTGGGGAGATCCATGCTGTATCTACTTAAGGGGAACATGATTGAGCTATTGTTCCCTGTTACGTGATGTCCTGGAAAGCCAGCAGCCCAAATTCCAGGTCTACTTTGCCCTGGTTCGGTATAGTTTGAGTGTGGCGCCTGATAGTAAATATATCCAGCATCAATGTTGGCTCGTACTATCATCGGGAATCTCTGATATTTAGGTGGATTATGGTGACAGAAGGTGGTCAGGCAAGTTCCCGAAACCTTGGCAGACTGAGCCCTGATGAGGCGAAGGCGAAGGAGAGTCTGCCAAGGCCTCTGACTACATTTGAGCCATAATTAGTCTAAACTCCTATTATCCCCCTTAGGGTTTAGGGTTTGGGGTTCAGGGTTTTGGGTTTAGGGTGTAGGGTCTAAACTCCTAGTATCCCCCTTAATAGCCCCTATAGGGTTCCCTTATATAATGCCGTATATAACCCCTTCAAGGAGTTTAGACCATAGCTCATTTCAGGGTTTGGTGTTTGGAGGGTTTAGCGTTCAGGGCTTGGGGTTACAGGGGTGAAGGGGTTAGGATTTCGATTTGTGGCTGTAACATGAATGTCTACCCGGCTTTACTCTAGTATCAGTAGTGCTGCCGCTCCTAGTATTAGCACTGACCTATTGCAAGTAGTGCAAGATGCGCATGCTGCAGTACTGCTCCAGTCTTGCTACTACCCTAAAGTCTAAAATCTAAAGGCATGGAAGATGTGATAGACATGACCATCCCATAAAGCAGTGGCGGAGATAATGGTAATGGTACCTGCTCATAGTGGTTTTATAGGGTTTATGAGACTTATGAATATTGGGGTTTATAGGGCTTAAAAGGTTCAGGGTCTACGGTGCCCACATCACTTGGCGCAAAACCCCCAAAGCCGCAAGTTTCCAAACCCGCAACTGCCTAATAGACCCCACCCCCCTAATCCGTTCTCCACCCTACGACCCCACCCCCCCAATCCGTTCTCCACCCCACAAACCCAAAGCTCCCAAAGCCTGAATCCCCAACAAAACAAAAACCCAAACAGCGAATCCTTAACGCTTCAAAACCCAAACCTCATAATAAGCCCTAAGCTGCCATATCCCCAAACACTAGACCTCCGAAGCACCTCCGAAGCCTTATCCGTAAACCCGCAGGTAGTTCGGCAGAGTACGACCTCCCAAATTGCGTTGCCCCAGCAACTGAAGAAAGGCAGGATCATCTGAGTGAACGTTATTATCACCCATTGGGGTAATATTAGTATTGGGGTTATATAGGCTTATAAGGGCCCCTATAATGGAGAATCAATGGAAAAGAAAATTGAGAATTAAATGGAAACTGGGGTTTATAGGGATGTATATTCGTAGGCCTCCTACCCTCTATTAGGGGCTATAGGTACCTACTATTAGGGACCATATATCCCCAATTAAGGGTACAAGGAGGGTCCTGGTTAGGGTTTCCAGAGATTGGGGGCCGGCTTTAGGGATCCACGTGATGAGGATAAAAGGGCTTCGGGGTCCATATTGGCCATAAACTAAAGTCCTTAAAGGGGGGTTATGCCACGGTTATGCAGGGGATTATATAGGGGACTACTATAGGCTTATTAAGGGGCATACTAGGAGTTAAGACTATAGCTCATATTGCGGCCCCTTCTTTCATGCAAGCAAAAAGCGTCGTGTGTCGGTTTTTCACGAAATCCCGATCTACTCCTCAAGCTCGATCCAACAATCCACCATTGTGCCTGTATATCCTCGGGGCTCCCGAAGATCCACCGTTCTTGAGAAACCCCTTTCGCATGAGCTGACAAGTTTAGCTGCGAACAATATTGTGACAACCCTGTATTTCGTGGCCGAAAAAGTTTATTTCGTGATTAGCTTTCGGCATGATGCATATACTCTTTTGCACGCAATCCACGCAGAGCCTAAATTCTGCATATTTCTGGCCTCTATAGATGCTGCATGCAGAGTTAGCTTCGAGATGAGGTGAATCCCTTTCGGGTTGATACCTGCTGGTGGGATGTGAATAAAATTCTTTCAGAGTGTCACTTTGCCGAGGGTGCTGTAAGTATTGGAACCGGAAGTTAGGGCCTCAAGTGTGCGCTTTCCAGAAAATATGTCTAAGATGCCAATGCTATTCCTGCCTCCAAGAGCATTAAGTCCCTGTGCCCAGACCGATCTACCACAATCAGCTCTTTGAGACTTGGATGCCTGTGCAATGGGATGCATGGACCTCGTAGGATGTGGAAGGGCTCTCAGCCTTGGCATGATTCTGCAGATGCTAGGGCCTGCCATAGTTATAAATTGGGGACCCCAATAATGGAGAATCAAATGGAAAAGCAAATGGAAAATTGCATGGAAGCTAGGGATATAGGGGTTATATTTGTTTCTTGATACTTTGGTTGCCGCCCACTCACCCTCTCCCACCTAAGATCTCGCCAAGAGGCAGGGTTCCATTACTCCTTGACAGGCTCACATGTGTCGTCCTGGTTGCATGGGCCCTTGCAAACAGGGCGCGTAGATGATAAAGCAACTTATGCTGACATCCCAACGCCACCACATACTGTAGCTGCAATTGTCGCTTTGCTATGAAAACCTAGTCAATTCCCGGACGAGTTCTCATATTGTCAAATATATCTGACCGGGAGTGCGTAGAGTTTGCAGAAGGGCTTCGGTCATAGCTTTTACATGTATATACGCATGTATACGTATGTGCGCACTCGTTACGTAAGCACGCATGCCTAAATACAAACAGTTGGGTATTCACATAGTGGAGTATTATGGGTTCATCTTGTACACATGGCACATGCATCTTTACCTTTACTTCGTGGGCTGTTGCTACCCCACAAGACCTACAACTCAGGAGAAGCACAGTCCAGTCCAAGGAAGGTGCTGCTCGCCAGACCAAGTTTGTTTGGGCGATCTCCTTGACAGGAGATTCTACAGGAGGTTGATTGGGTTCAGGTTTGGGGTTTAGGCTATCCTGACTCCTAGCACAGAACGGATTTTCGGCCTATGTGATTAAGATCCTGTATACTCCTGCAAATAACACGGTGGACTAGTGTGACTATTCTGAAAGAGGCTCTACTGAAAGGCCGCTGTGTGCAAACAATGCGAAAACAAGGCATGCTGTGTTGGGGTCTTGCTATGCGGGTTCAACATCTTGTAGGCACGCTGTCCAGACAGCTTTATTAAAGATCCACGTGGTTCTGTTGTTGATACCCTTTGGGTTATCGGTAGCGGCTCAGGCCATATACTGAAGATTGTTTTCCAGTAAGTGCGGGCAGCCAGGTTCTTGAGCCAGCAGGTCGTCTAAATGATTTTTATAGGTGGCTGTATGGAAGACTTGCTTAGATAGTGAAGCATCTGGATGTTCCTAAAGCGAAGGAACCACGAAACTGCCGCTGGGCGAGGCTTTTGTATGGAGTGTATCTTTCTGTTTGTGCTGTGCGAGCTTCGAACAACTGTTCATTATCATGGCTTTGGGTAGCCATGTCAGCGTTGGATCCTCTAAGGTCAGGGCTTGTCTGGAGGCAGCTTTTTTTATTAGGTGCATCTCGCGTTTGGGTTGCAAGGCAACTTCTACTTCTTTTGATGGCAGTTCCCTGGTGGATCTATGTTGGATCCCTCCAAAGGGGTAAGTTACACTGGGTCACCTCAGAACATTACAACAAGCTTCCTCAGAGCTTGGGGGGCTCCAACAAAACCTCTGAATGGAAAATGATCACATAAACTCAGCCCTAACCCTAGACCAACAAAAACTCAGAACCACAGGTTTGTGATCCTAAGCCCAAAGCCCACTGCACCTAAAGCCTCATGACTGAACATCCCACACCCTAAACCGCACTTGGGGGAGACCAAGGAAGGGAAAGTGGTCAGCTCATGGGATTCCATCTATATGAGAGGAACTTTTAAGGAGCAGAGGAAGAAGGCTGGGAATTTAGTTTTTAGGGTTTAGGGTTTAGGGTTTAGGGTTTAAGTAGGAGGGTTGTGGGGTGTAGAATTAGGTTATGTTTTGGGGGTTGTATCTTTGCTGGGGTTTCAGATGTCTTCAGGGACTTTAGTGTATCTCTTTTTCATCCTTATGGGTTTGGGGGTCAGGGCTCTTACTGGCCTGTGGCTTTGCGCATGTTGTTGGCAATGATTGCTCGGGTCTACTGTGTGTCGTTGCGTTCCTGCCCCCCCCCCCCCCCCCCCC
>CAJNIZ010046143.1:0-23209 GCA_905231905.1 Symbiodinium pilosum | reverse complement strand
ACGTTTCCCTGCCCCCCCTCAACTGTCTTCCTTGCAGCACTGCAAATGCGCTGCAAGAATATTGATACTCTGCTGTTGGGCACTCCAGGGATACTCTGCGGTTGGGCACTGCAGGGATATTTGGTGGTTGGACACTGCAGGGATACTCTGCAGTTGGGCACTGCAGGGATACTTTGCGGTTGGGCACTGCGAGGATACTTCGTGGTTAGCACTGCAGGGATACTTTGCGGTTGGGCAGTGTAAGCATACTTTGCGGTTGGGCAATGCAGGGATACTCTGCGGTGGGGCACTGCAGGGATACGTGGTGGTTGGTCACTGCAGGGATACTTGGTGGTTGGGCACTGCAGGGATACTCTGCGGTTCGGCACTGCTGGGATACTCTGCACAGTGGGCACTGCAGGGATACTTTGCACTTGGGCATTGCAGGGATACTCATTGGTTGGGCGCTGCAGGGATACTCATTGGTTGGGCACTGCAGGGATACTTGGTGGTTGGGCACTGCAGGGATATTTGGTGGTTGGTCACTAAAGTCAGCTTCCNNTCGGGCGAGGACAACATCTACTTTAAAGCCCCACTGCGAGGGTGGGTAAAAACAAAACATTCTTACCAGGTACTCAGTAGCGTTGTAGCACCCTGCTTAACAGCCGTGATTTTGATTCCACTTTCCTCTTAGACTTGCCCTGCAGTCCAAAAACTTGATTCGAAAAAGCCAGAGGCCCAAATACTTTAGGTCAGGACGACGACCTTAAGTCGGGACAACTACCCAGGATCACCTTTCCAATTGCTGCGAATTCCACTTTTGGGCATGTTCTGGACATGTGAGTTATTATAGCCTAAACTCCTAGTATCCCCCGTAATAACCCCTAGAATACTCGCCTGTACAATCCCCTATAACCCTGTTTAAAGAGTTTAGATTATAGCTCATGTAGGTTTGCAAGGTCAAATCCGGGAACTATCCACATCAGAAAGTCATGCTTTGGGTACTGGCCCCACCCATTAACACTTGGATAACATTTGTAATGTAATTATATACAGCCCTGAATGTGGCTCAATCATAGACTGTTCTTGAGTGGGGGCAGCACCCAAGGCATACTTCAGGGACTTCTTCAGAACCTCGTCAGGGCCGTCACAAGGGAACCTCAAACCGCATGACGCGAAATAGCTACATGCAAAGGTGATTTCGATTCTGAGTCAAAGCCCTTCACGGAGCGCCTGGTGACATCGCACATCTTCACGGCGTGGGCAACATGTGTGGGTGTGTGTATGTATGTGTGATGGCGTGGGTCCCCCCGGGTATAGGTAGGATGATAATTAGTCCTTTAAGTCTCCTTACATGCATCATAACAGGCTGTTGTAGGTTGTCATGGGAAGTTGTATCCGGGTCTCCGGGCCCCCCACATGTTGGTTACAAAGCTTATATAGGGATGACTAGGAGCTGCGGTGCAGTCCTCGCCTGTATAAGGTTCCACTCGTCTAGACTACGTTGTACTTAGGGACGTCTCCGATACCCGTCTCCCACAATCATGGCTTGGTCCTTTTTGGAGTCCTGGGGCTTGGTCCTTTTTTGGAGTCCTGGGGGGATGCCTGTGAAGCCACGCCTGCGTGAAACATGTAAATGCATGAAAGTGGATCTGAGCAAACATGCATTGCGCTCATTAGAGCAATGCCTTTTGTGCTAGATAGGAGCTGCAAGACTATATACAGGGATGACTGTGCAGTAGGGGTTTCTCCACCACTCAAGGAAGGGCACAATGGAGAGAACGTCGGCTGTCCAACGGCTAAGTCTGTACAAGTTTCTGCAGAGCAAAAAGGGAATCCATATACAAGAACCCCATAGCGTCCGGGGGCGCTACATCTGCACGGGGGCCCCAAACCCGCAACTGGCCCTGTCTTTCCGGCTTCACGGGGCTGATATGGATCCCTTACCCCTTGATAATCTAGTCCCCTTACAGCTGTCAGGACGGCAAGCTGGTCTTTCAACATAGAGATGAATATTATTGGTGTTATTATGTAATTATTGCTGTTACTATTATTATTGTTATTACTATTGATTATGCTATTATTACTATTGTTACTAGACCCTGCAACCTTGCATGTTTCTGCAGGTCGGGATGCCACTGGTGATTTTTCTGAACCTCATTCTCCTGGGTATTGAGGCTGCCCGACGTGTGTGGGGAGTTTGCCAAACAGCTCACGGCGTTATGTATGGCTTTTTTGTAGCCTTTCTTTACAGCAACACATTTCGAAACCATCGCCACAGTTGAATGGAGAGAACAGGCCTGAGAAGGTATAAATGCCAAGTGGCATTGTTTGCCTTCTTTCGCCTTGTTAGCATCGCCACAAGCACACCAAGGGACAACTGCTATCTCAAATAAAAAGTATCAGTCCACATGAGACGCTGAACGCACAAGGGTCACATTTCTGGGCCTCCCGTAGCATGTTTCGAGACTAGTTTGGGACGCCAGCATGTAAGTCTGGCCGCTGGCCATGAACGATGCGAAGCTGTGGAAATTGTTTCCCAGAATTAGGGATACTGAGTTCCCTATGAGGATGGTCGTATTTTGGGGTCGATGCTGGGTCCCCTTTTTCAGGAAAACTACCACATGTTATCGCTGGAAAGACAACTCAATTTTCATGCCTGGCTTGTAAGTAAGGCATGGGCCGGCATTGGTGCTCAGCTGGCTGAAAGCTAAGCCTCCTGCAAGAGACTGAACCTCTGCACAGAAAACTTGACTTTGACCGTGGGTTCTCTGTGTTTTCTGAGCCACAAGGTTTCCTTGGATGGCACATTTAAGTCTCTTAGTAGGGTGTTGTGGGGAGCATTTTTCCTTGCGAGGTGGATGCTACGGCGACGTTGCCTTTAGGCGAGGATCCAAGGGAGTTCGCGATACTGAGCCTCGGCGTTACAGCGTCCATAGTTTTCTTGTGCAACTGGCTGAGTAATCGGAATGGTCCTATTACACGAAGATATTGCAATCCTGCTGCTGATTGTTGCTGTTATTTGTGAGAATGTCATGGAAGTTTGTTTTGGTATCAGCTTGCTTGCTGGGAGTCCCCCAAATCAGCGTGTGAATTAATGTTTGGAGGATGCAGGCACTCGAGGAGACTTTGCAAAGTATGAAGGGATGATCCAGAGAAACTGCCCTGTGGGCACCTATCCAAGTTCCGACTCCGGCATAGGCTTCATCGTAGGCAGCGCTATTCAAGTGTGGTCGACGGTGTAGAGTTTGCAGCGCAGGCTCTGCAGATAGGTGTGAAGCGCATGACTATGGGTCTGTAGCCATTTGGACAGTTGCTTGCCGTACATTTGTTCCGGGACCTTCCGGCGGACTGCTGTGTGTATTCAAATGCCTCGTAGCTACGGATGGCAACCCATCCAGCCAGCGTGGAACCCTAAACCCTAAACCCTAAACCCCAATGCCATGCCCAGCTCAACAGGTGCTCAGTCTTACAACATACTCTTTTGCAAGTAGGAGTAGGACCACCAGGGCGGGCAGCGCTGCTTTTGCTCTGTTCCTCCAACTGTTGCCAGCCGGCAGTCTGACTACCTTATGATGGATATGGAGGTTTCACAAGTTACATTTACGGGTACCCCTTAAGGATCGCAATAACATGGATTACATTATTTTGGGGTCTACATGAGGGCCCCCGTTTTTTCGAAACCAGCATGTAGAGCAACCTTCTCAGGCGAGGGGCCTTTTTTGGCGTCGGCAGACCAAAACCCTGAACCCTATACGACCCCTGTATATCCCCAATAACCCTAAACCCTAAACCCAAAAGAGAACCCTAAACCCATTATAACCCCCATGGTGGAAGGAACGGCATCATCGTTGTGATTTTCCTGTTGGAGCTTGGGCTGAAAGTCCTCGCCTTTGGCTGTTGCTCGTCAGGATTCAGGGTTTGCTACAAGTGACAATAATAATCGTAATAGCAGTTGCAATTGTAATAGTAATTGAATATTCATTGTAATAAGAATAGTAGTAATAGTAATTGTAATATTCATTGTAACAATAATAGTAGTTGTAATACTAATAGTAAGGAAGAAGAATTCATGGCTCAGTGGATAAGAAATTTAATGGGGATGTCCTGGAAATGGTACATTCAGCTTAAACCTGGTTTTGAGTACTTACCGATTGCAATCCAGGTCCTTTTCTTGGTCACTACCATCATGAAAAGAGAGCTTAGCCCATCTGCTGACCAATATGGTAGTTTCCCGAAATAGCGGGACCCCAATATAGACCCCAATATACGATAAACCCTTATTATGGGGACCTCCAAAAAGGTACCCCCAATTTTGGAAAACCACCATATGAAGGGGTCCTGGGTTTGTTCGTGCTGCTGTCCCAGAGTTCCAAAAGGCAAGATGAAGCCATTGTAAAGCTACCCCGACTCCCTCAAAGCTTTAAACCAGCCATGCTCCAAAAACTTACATTTTTGCCCAGCAGATAGCTTCATGCGTCTTGAAGAGTACCAAAATTAGGGGTACTTCTTGGGGTCCCTATAAGAAGGTTTTGGAAGATTTGGGGTCTGCATCTTGTACCCTTATCTAAGGCAGGAAACTGCCATGTATGTAACTAGTTACTAAAGCGCATCTATATTTTGGTGTGACATCTCTTGCTTGTTTGCTGGCTGCAGTCCTACCTCCTACCTGAACAAGATTTGTTACTGGTGCTTAATAGGGAATATGGGAAAGTATAATACAGGAGTGATCAGGGATTATCTTCTCATGTTCCCCACCAATCCCCAGTGAGTTTGGCAACTTGTGCATACACTCCTGCATGTACCGCAGGCCGAGAAATCTTCTGCGGATCAGAAAAATGGCCTCTTGGCCGCGCCAGTTGGTATACACCCGAAAAGACGGGAATTCATGCACAGGTTCATCACATGTTGGGTCGAGCTTATGTTATCTTATGTCAGGGGGATGTCTGGGTTGTGAGGGGCGTCTGTGACCCTACTGAATTAGAAATGCCTGCACGGGCATTTCCTCAACAAAGGGGCATACTAGGTCCCCTACGCCCCGACATGCGGGCTATGGGTGGCATGACAGCAGCAGCACAGACAAAAGGCAATGCGATAGGCGGGCAAGTACACCGCTGGGGGTGCCTTCAGAAGGTAGGCAGGTGAGTGCCTGAACGGGCATCGATGTCAGGCGGGCAACCATTCTGCAATGGAATTTCAGCATCTTTCAGCATGGCAGCAGCTGAAGTGCCAGGTGGGCGACTGTGTGGGAATGCGGTTTCAGAGGGACTGTTCCGGAATGGGGTTTCAATGAGAAGCCTGGTTGTAAGAGCTCTGTCAAAATAGAGAAGAGCTTCGAAACAAGAGGATCCAGCGTTTGAGGTTGCGTGGGCCGAATTATCCCCGGAGATTTCAAATTATCTACTATTACGCAGTATTTCAGCGTGCATACAGGGCTTATCTTTTGGGCCGTTTGTGTATGTTCTTGTAGAACCTAGGTGAGCTCAGGTGATGATTTCCAGGATTCCATCGGATATTGCGGCTTCAGGTGAGTATGTTATGTTCCACGACAGCACAAGCTTCGCACAGGGACTATATACCCTAGGGATCCAAGTATAGAAGTAGTACCTACATTGGGCCCAAAAGTCTGTAAATTTTGCCGACGCTGGGCTATTTAGATCCCTAAGCATAAATCTCCTCACCCAGGTGGAACTTGTTTGATTTGTCCATCGTGCTGCTCTCCGTCTTCGAGATGGTTGCAGAGCTCATCATGACTCAAATGCGGCTTAGCTGGTGAATATCACCCACTGGTGCTTCGTAGGGAATAGGGAATACAATCCCTACATTATCCCTATATATCATATTCGCTTCCCTACGAACCACCAGTAAGATATTTTTCCCTGCAAGATGAAAGACAGCCCTCACTATCTGGTTCCCTGGCTTTAATGCAAACTGACGCTCACGTACACTGCAACAGACCTGGAATCTTATCTAGCCAGGTGCTGCAGAAAAATCCATTCAAGGGAAGTGATGAGAGCAAACGTTCGGCTAGCAAGTCGTTGTCAAGCTCAGGGATGCGAATGGGCTATCAAGGGTCGGGATAGAGGCCTGCATATATGCCTATCCATGGTTCACTTTACCCTTGTACTAAACCCCGGCACAAGCCAGCCCTCCGGCTCAACGCCTGGAACTGAAAAGTATAGATCTTCTGCATTCCTCTGCAATTAAGCTCTGGTAGCGCATGTTGACAACAGCCGCGGTCTGCCAAGGGCACCAAACCAGATGGACCCCAGTCATCTTCGCGTCATGCGCTTCCTGGCAGCAAAGAGTACAATCGTTTCGAGTAGGAACTAAAACGCCCAGCAGCATTCACAAGGACAACATTTTGCGACAAACGTGGCGCTGGTAAGACAGCGACGGCAGCCATACTCGACATAGTAGTGCTTCGGGGGCCGGAGAGCTGGGACGTTAAGGTTTGCCGGCTACCTTGCGGGACTTGGGAACAACAAAACGGTCCAAGAGCTTGCCTTGGTTTTTCATTTGAGTCCGTTGAAGAAGGCATGTTACATGGATCCATTGCTTGTGTGATGGGGCTTCACCCACTTGTCCAGCGTACAGCGCACGCGACCGAAAACAGTAGCCCCGTACTTCAGTGAGGAGTATTCTTCCCCAAGCCTATTGACGACTTCCCATATCAAAGAAATCTTCAGCTAGAGGGCTACGCTTTGCGGAGACGTGAGGCTTTCTTCGTTTGATTCGAGCCTTGCGGGGCATACGAGTCATCCGGCTTCTGCGGCACCGCGTCCAAACCAAACTTCATGGTTGGGGCTGGGAGGCCAAAGGTTACTCAATAGATTCTTTTCAGACATGTCATGTGCAGATGCTGAGTTCACTCGCCGGTGCTGCTTGGAAAGAATGAGGGGGTGAACCTGGCAGCTCACTACATAGGGACATGATGTCAATGCCCTGAGGGATTTGGCAGGCGTTACGGCTGAGCTGCTTAGCACAACACTTTGAGACGAAACATTCGACAAGACCTTTCTGGCCACCATACAGACCATACGTGCATTTCTCCCCTGCACCTAAATCGCCGAAAGCGGTCTTGCAACCATGGACTGGAGCGGTGGAATGGAGTCCTACCCATCATCTAATCCAAGCTCTTGGAGCCCCCAGAGGTACATCAGCGCTTTGCGAACCATCGTCTTCTCCATCATCAGTACATTAGGATCAGTCTTTTGGACTTCACTGCTGCTGGTTCTACTCTTCTTCCTGTTCGGCGTGCTGATAGCGCAGATTGCGCCTGGGCCTTCTTCAGAAAAAAAGTATGGTAAGGTCGTGCTGGTGCAGTCAGGTGTTTGTTTACAACCGGCCCTACCTGTTTATCTTAATAGATTTCAAGACATCAGGGTTTTCTAGGGGCAGGCTCCAATTGGTGTTGGAATCCTCCTAGTTAGATCACTGAGTCCTTGCCCAGAATAATTTCATCTCTTCATGAACTGCCTATCTCCAAGCTGACCTCTTAACGTTCATCATACGTTGCCGAGGTCACTGACCACTGCAGGCACTTGGCGTCCCAAGAAAATGTTGTGGATTGCACCAATGATGAGACTAAGCTGCACAGTGCAGTGGTGGTTTTTTCGTTTCAGGCTTGAGTCGGTCCACGCAAGTTTACCGCAACGCCGAGGCAGCCCCTAATTGCAGTAGCAGCTGCCTTGTGGGGTGATGTCAGGAGAAGTTTGGGAAGCTGATGACGTTCTGGTCCAGCGTGCCTGAGAGCATGCTCACGCCCCCAGCTAGCAAGATGGTTCTGTGGGGGAACGGTGGAGGGATCTGGGAAGTAACATGTGGGAGTTTGTCAGCAGAAACCCCCTCGGTGTTCCTGTAAGGCACGCAGCTGTGCAGGATGATCCTTATGTGAAGGTGTTTGAAAGAATTTGGGGTTTCTTGTGAGGAGTTGTCATGGGGGAGACAATTGGGGTCAAAAGGTGTAGCGTGTTAGGGATCAAGGCTTCCAAAACTAGGGATGCCATTTTGGGGAACCCTATATACTATGTATTATTGATTCGATATTGCATTTGGGTATATCATGGGGACTCACGCTCAGAAATGCCCATACGGGTCGAAGATATGCCAGCGATCTTCGGGCACAAGCTGAAAATTGCTTCCAGCCATGTTACAGTACTTGCTCGGGCTCGCGGTGTAGTTGCCGAAGGTCTACATGACCTCCGTACCAGATGCATACACCCTACCGGGAGGTTCACGTTGTATGACACGGCAAGCTATCTATCTATCTATCTATCTATCTATCTGTAGTTCCAAGTTAATAAGATGAGGTATTACCCTCCCCCACCCCCCCCCGAAATAACTACCCCTGCCTGACAGCCCTTATACGCTCCCCAATACGCCACTTACACCTGGGACGTTCTCCAAACAGAAGTTGTTAGGGGCCAGAGGGGTACATGTCGATTACAACGGATTTCAGGGACACTTGCGAGGAATTCGTTCGATGAGGCCCAGTTTGCGGAACACCTAAACCCTAAACCATTTTCCAAGTAAGGCTAATGATGGCTATTACCGGCGGATTGAGCTGGAGCGAAGCTCTAACACCTCTGCGAACTGTTTCAGAGATGGCCTCCCGGCAAGAGAAGGGCGGAAGATGCTTGGGGCTTAGGGTCCTGATTAGGCTTTAGGGTTTGGCTAGGGTTGTAGGGTATTACGGGGCTTGCGGGGGTTTGCGAAGTTTTCTTCTTGGGAGGATCAATGGCCTCACGACGGGTTTGTTTGGAGACCATATGGCTTCCAAGCTATCTCATATATCAATCTTGAGACACAGCCTCAAGATCCTGGGCCGTTATCCTTCCAGCATGCCTGCCAAACGCAAACCCCTGTCATCATGCTCTGTTACTGTTACCCGGTCTAACAAGAAGCGAGTATCAAATTGGCCACGAGACGGCAAGCTATACTACCCTCTCTCAAACGAACATGGAACCCCGAAATGGCCCCAAAAGGATTGCCGTCATTTCAAAAGGAGCTCTTCCGGGTTCTCACTTTATTCTGGTGGGCGGTAAGGGACTGCAAGGGGGATTCCCCACAGACTTTTCAAAGCATCGGTAATACTCCTTTCATGGCTCCGGGCACAGGATTTCATGCAAGGGCGCACTGGCAACAACCATTGTTCACAACAAGCTCTTGTTTCGGAAAATCAGAGAAACTTTCCAGATGCTGCAGGGAGGCGCCCCAAATCCTTTAGGTCATTCCCGTACCCACTTGTAGCGGCACGATGGGAGCACGGTAGAACCCTCATATTGTACATGACATTATCCTTTGTTATCACGTTAGTTGGCGGGTCCTTACTTGAGCAAGTTCTCCCGACAAAAACGCACCTGATGCTGCCGCGCGGTACAGGGCTGGAGTGTTTTAGGCGAGCAGGATCAAGCAACTATGCTATAATATACCATAATATATTATAATCTACTATAACGGTCTTGAAATGTTTGGGATCAGCGTTCAGCAGTTTGAGCGTCTAGCAGGCCGTGCGCTAGACCCGGGTCGTCCAAAATCTCCAACCCCGGTGGTCCCCATCACGTTTCTACTGACGAAGACGTCATGTGGAGTAGGCCCCTTCATTGCAAGCAACATTTGCCTCAAGAAAAATAGCATCAGAAGCTCTCAGGGTCATGTATAACTTGTCTCACATTCTTACTACATACCATTACCCGCATTAAGCAGGCAGCGGTTTCTCACGGACTCTTCATGCTTGTGTCTTAGGCTGTGGTGGGCCTGCTGCTGTACATCGTGATCACAGTGCTGGCTGTTTTAAACGTGGCAAGAGCCTTAGTCCAGTCCAGACGTTCATGCGAGGAGAGGTCATGAAAGTATTTGTGCAGGTTGGATCGGCTTGAGGGATTTGAGGAAATTCTTGCTTCAGATTATTTTTTGGTTCATAATCTTAAGGTATCAGTCTACAAAGAGAAGGTTGTTGCGATGCATCAGATAACTGTTCAGGGGTGATTCGATAGGACGGGTCCCTCAGCCAATTCTCTCGGGTCGTGCGGTCACCTCATAAGATTGGGCCCGTGCATAGGCTCATCTAGTAGATAAGCATCATGGCTCTTTCAACTTTAAACTGTTTGTTGAGGGTGTTGCCAGAGTCCTTGCAAGACAGACCCGGCTTCATGCGCTACCCTTTTCAACCCTCACCTCCAACCTGTTTTGGGACAAATCCCCGGTCTTCGATTGCCCTCTCTGAGGCCTAAAGTGTCCCGAAGGTTTTTTGTTAGTACTGTACCGTATAGAAAGGGTCTTCTCTAATCTTCAGTGAAGTTTCCAAGCCTTGGGTGATCGGTTGTCTCCGTTGAGACATGCTGCAGAAGTATGGCACAGTCTGTCTGCTGAGCAGCAGCCTGAGGCTTCTAAAGCCCTGCATGCTATTAGTATCGTGTTGTTTGTTTGCTTTGTGCTTGGTTGTCTCATGTCATGTTTGTGATGTCTCGTCTTTCAGCGAGGTTCGCAGAAGCTGCTGGTTGCTTTGTACCCTTGATCAAGTGCAGTGAGTCCAAAGGATGTCCTGTTCATTCGGCGGCTGTTGGCAGCACAGCAAAAACTATGGCGCTACGGTACGAAGTTACGACAACGCCGTGCTAATGCATGGAAATGTGACCCTTCAAAGGCAGATGCATGCTTTTTCGTGATGGTAGGTTTGCTTATGCTTGGGATCGTTGTGTTGCTTCTGAGAGACATGAGCTGCGTGATCTGCAAGGTGTTCGTTTCTGGATGTCCGTAAAAGAGACTGTGTCGGAGCGTTGGTCTTGGTGCGGTTGTGAGCCCAGCATGGTTTGGCAAGACGGTGGATGACGCCAGTGATCGCTGCTTTTGGTGCGGTTGTTTGTGTCCCTGGTCCCATGTGGCTTGGTTTTGTCCGCGTAGTGAGTTGTTGGCCGCTCAGCTTCCTGTCCTGGCCGACCTTCTTCATAGGAGGTGGGTGGGTTGCCAAGGGCGAACGGTTGTGCGTGCGTGCCTGCTTGGGCCAAGTGAATGATTGTTTTTGGGCCAAGGGGCAAAGGGATGCGTGATGGCGCGTTTGTTTGTTTGCTTGCTTGGCTGTCATTGTGATGATTCGTTTTTCAGGGAGGGTCGCAACAACCCAGTGTGTGCGGGCCGACCTTGCCCGTACTACAGGGGTCCCGTTGCACATGCTTACACGTGCACGTTGGGAGAGACAGGGCTGGGCGGCTAAGGGTAGCACGCTCATTGGATGGTTGCGGATACTTAAATGGCGGGCAGACATGCTTCTGTTGCGGTAGGAAGGGGATTTCGTTTCCGTTCATGAATCTGTAAGCAAGAACAAGAACCCTTCCTTTACCCCCTTCTGGATTCCCTGCTACCCCAAGGCAAGTCATGAGGAACATTGGAGTAGGATCAATCAAGGTATGTTTTTGTAAAGGATTTGGGGCCGACTTGGGTTTTGTGCAGACCTGCTGTCCACCGAAGCCTTACTGTCGAGGCCCAGGGGGTTCCCGGCCTCCTGGCGCGAGGAGGAAGTCCTTGAGTTCTTCCAAACCCAGCAGTGGCAACATCTCAGCGTCATCACTCACAAGCGACACAAGCGCAGCTTTGTGTGGATTGCTTGAGGCGCGCCAGCTATGCAAGAACAAGGACGTAGATCCTGGATGTTTAATTGTTGATGTTGAGACCCCGGCGGGTTCGCCCGACTTTACTGCTCAGGAAAACGCGGTCCCCGCTTGTAGCAAAGCCCCGCTAGAGCGCTGCGTGGTTACTGGCCCGGAGAAAGCGTGGAGTAAGGGCCCCCCCGGCAAGCCTCATGCCGACAGGGAAGGTAGGACTGCCAAGGTTTTGCGAGACACTGCGAAGCTCGTGATAGGAGCGGTAGTAACCATAGCCGTGGTGACAAGGAGGAGCATGATTGTTCTGTACCGCCTAATGAAGACAATGACCTTGATATTGATTTTCCGGAAGACGTCGAAGGATTGCTGCCGTATAACCAAGGGAGAGGGCGATTGCGGCTACCGAGCGGTGGCTGAAGCACAGTACTGGCACAAGCATGGGGAGCATATGCCAGGTGAAACTTGTTGTCGTGAGGCCACATGGCTGCTGCTTTCGCAAGTTGTGAATTTTGTCAAGACATCAAGCCGCGATGTTAGCCCTGACCAGGCAACCCCAGATGTTCAACAGCAGACTCAGGACTGACTAGCCCATGCCGGGAAGCCGGGCACTTGGATAGTTGCAGTGGCCTTATAGGCCCTCGCGCAGAAATTGTGACCGCCATCATTGTTTGGAAAAGGGATAGGGGTCGTGTCAAGTGGCACGCCCTTGCCCCCAAGTTCTCCAAGGGGTTTGCGTGTGGAACTTGGGGATGTATGCCGGTCACATTGCTGCGGGAGAGTGGGCATTATTGTTTCCTATGCCCCGCTGGTAGGCATACCAAAATCCCTGCAGTAATGAGGCTCTGAGGGGTGCAGGCAAGAGCAGCGCAAGCCAAACTTCGTACAGGCCCTGATAGTGGAAGGAGATCGGGTTTGCCGCTTGGCAAACAGGCTTACCTACAGGATTGGCACCAGGATTTGAAACGTCTTGATCTTGAGGCCATACATAAGTGGGTTTTCTCGAGGCCTCCAACTAGAAGTGTCGCTTTGCTGTCTGTGGCTTCACCTGCGTGGCAAGTTCCCTCACCAGCGTGGCAAGTTCCTGGAAGTACGGATCGCTGCTTGCGGGGCTGTGGAGCCCTAGGATCTTGGGACCATATCTGTTGGATGAGCCTCGAAGACCTTCCCATGTTCCTAAACCCCCCACCCCTGTCTCATCCCGGTTAGGGTGGAATCTTGATAAAAGTAGGAGGGGCCGCTCTCAAGCTGCTAGTGTGCAGGAGTGTGCTAAGGTTGTTCAGGAGATTTGGAGCAGCAGGCACTCGTAAAAGCTGTTGTTGACACAGAACTGGCACTAAGGATGTCCCTTGGCTAGCCGGCGCTCAGCTGTGAGCCTGGCTCAGCTAAGGATTTGGGGTTCTCATGGAGGGCCTCTTTACTGGTGGCGTCGCTTGTCGGCGACTACCTCTACAAAGCAACACACACGCCGTGCTCTGGTCACAGAGTCCTGTTCACGAGTTGCGCAAGTGGATGAGGAGAAGGGGGTGGGCAGAGCATGCCCCTTGGAGGTGGATGCGTGATGGTTCGACAAACGCGCGGCAACGTGAATCTACATAGACTGATGCATGTTTTCCGTGATGGCTGGCGTGCTTGGGTTTGGGGTCATTTTGTTGATTCCGAGAGGCACGAGCTTTGTGATCTGCAAGGCGTACGTGTCCAGGATGTCCTCAAGAGGGATTGGGACGGTATTCGCCGTTTCATGCAGAAGGCCGCTTGCCTGAGTGTTGGCCTTGGCGCGGTCGTGAGTCCTGCTTGGTTTGGCAAGGTGGTTGATGACGCCAGCGATCGTTGCTTTTGGTGCGGTTGTCTGGGTTCCCGCTCGCATGTTGTCTGGCTTTGTCCGCGTACTGAGTTGCTGAATGCCCGGCCTCCTATCCCGGCCGGCCTTCTCCATAGGAGGTTTGGGTGGGTTGCCAATGCGAGAGGTCTTGCGTGCTTCCCTACTTGGGCCAAGTGAATAGTTATATCTGGGCCAAAAGGTATAAGGATGTGTGTGCCTGCTTGTTTGCTTGTCTGGTTGCCATGATTGTGATGTCTCGTCTTTGCAGTGAAGGTCGCAACCTCCGCTGGTTGCCCAGTGCCCTTTATTGTTTGCAGCGAGTCCAAAAGGGTGCCCTGTCCGTTTGGGAACAAACCTAGTTAGTCAGCCGTGCTCATCTACTTCAACAAAGCAACACACGGCCGTGCTCAGTGTGTGTGGAAAGCATGGTGGAGGTCGTAACTTGGTCGTGTCGGTCGTGCTTGCTTGGTTGCTTTTTGTCATGGCTTCATTCTGCTTGCCCAGACTTTGGTGTCTGGTGTTGGTGGCATGTGTCCATGCGTATGGCCTTTTTTTTTAGGTCCCTTGCCGCTCGCCCAGGCTCCTCCGTGCCTGGTGTGTGTGCGTAAGTGCCTCCTGTCGGCTTGTCTCTTGCCTTGGTCCTGTTCCAAGCTTGGCTTGGTTGTTCTTTGTTTTCCAGGCTGGTTGACCACATGAGCTGTTTAGTGTCGCCTTTTGCTTTACTGCAGGCTGCACTTTTGCACTCATGTCACATGGCTGCCCCTCTTTTTGTTTTGAGGGGGGCTCTCAGAGGTGTCCTGTCCATTTGGGGGCTGCCGGCACCGGAACAAAGTTAGTTAGTTAGCCGTGCTCGGGACTTTGTGCCCTACCTCTTTCCTGCCGTACCTGTACACCCTGGTGTATGTGTCCGGCAATTCTTGTGAAAAGCCGTGCTCAGGTCACAGGGGTGTTCTGCAACATGGCTATAGAATCAGCGCGAGCAGACAAGGAGAGTGCCAGCTTCAAGGTCATGGTAAAGCATTTCAGTCACATTACATGTTGCAAGTGGACTGTGCATGCAGAAAAGGAACGCCCTCTGGATTGCACAGCACAATCAAGATTTTGAGTGCTTGCGAACTAATTTTTTAGATGCTCCACATGTCAGCGTTCATGCGAGGGTTAGCAATGTAGTGTTGCATGGTAGGGTTTGCAGCCAACTTGTCCCGAGGCAAGCAACTTGACAAACAAAACAGGCCCCCCGCATCTTATTGTCATGCGAAGGGTGGCCCCGGTGCAAAGTTCATGTTTCAGCGAACCCACGCGCATCCAGCCTCACATTCCCAGCATGTTTCGAATATCTGCAGGATATTGCCATCATGCAGCAGATTCATAAACATGAGGCGCGGCGGCTTGTTGGGGCGGCCCGGGCGTTCATGTTGAAGATGTTCAATAGGCAATGAGTTTGCACGTGTATTGACACTTTCGCACATACGGGTATAGGAATATACTTTCCTTTTTGTGCAACTTAGATGTATGAATTTCACGTGATGTGGTACAATTAGGCAATGTGACTTTGTTTTGACACCTGCTGGCCATCATGTGGCACCATTTTCATGCGATGTTGCGGGCAAAAATGCAGAGGACTGCCATGCAGAAGGGGGGTGCCGCATGGTGCCGGTATGGTGTTAAAGAAAGATTTCTCTTGTCAACGTGCAGCACCGACGGTTGGAGCATGGCAAGCTGGTTCAATGCGGCATTCTGACCACTAGGTTGTAGGGATCATAGCACGATGAACAGATGATGATTCAATTCTGTGGCGCAGGCTCAAATGGAATCCTTGCGCGAGGTATTCAAAGAGATTGACTTGGTGCCTTGCCATGCTCATGTTGCAAGACTGTTGTTCTTTCAGGCTGCATTGTTCTCAGGTTTGCATACCCGACAGGGCGTCTTTGGTACAGTGCATGCTGCTTGCAGTGCTGTCATGTTGAGACACCTGCAAAAGTTTTGGTTCTCACCTCAGGATGGTTCCAACGTGATTACCGTCATCGAGCTGAAGGCCAGAATGTTGAGAAGTGCTGATTCATGCAAGGGTTTCGGCAATGCGTCTCACCTGACTCTACGTCGAGCTTGTTGATATGGGCATTCATGAGAATGTTGCCAAATCTATCAAACTATGCAGGGCTTTAGGTCCGGGTGTGGGGTTTCATCAGATAATGCATCTGGAAAACCAAATGCAGAGATTCTTTGTTCTTGCCCCTTTGTGGCCGGGTCTCCAGGCAGTTGTAATGCCCGTAATTCAAGTAGTTGCCTGGCATAGGTGTTTGTTGTTGGTTTCAGTGAGGACATTCATTGTGTTCAGACTGTTCAGCACATTCAACATTCAGGCACCTTGCGAGGCTCTTGGCAAGCAAGAAGGCATCAACGGGCACATTTCCAGGCTAACATACAAGCGAACCGTCAGATAAACCGCAATTTTGGCTTTCGCGGAAACTCCCTTAAGGTATCCTTCTAAGTCAAAGTAGCTAGCATAGGAAAGCGCGACAACAAATATGCAGCAAAGAGCCACGTCAGGAAGCGATGAAAGGAGAGAAGATGTCCAGCTTCATGCATTCGACGCTCATCTCACATGTATTCGACGTCGCGTTTTTCGTTGTTCCATCCTCTCCAGTTGGGCAGGGGGGGAGCAGAGGCAGGGGCTGCTTGAGGTTGCAAGCAGGCCAAGCGATCTGCCAGGTGTGCTCACGGAGGTTGCTTCTAAAGGTTGGAGATAGCTTACGAGCGGACGTTCCCAAAGGACTTGCACAGAGACTGCGCAGAATCATGCATGTTGACAGCTTGCAATTCATACATGCGGTCTACCCGGTTCAACGGTGTTTTCTTAGAGGCCAGGGGAATTTCACAACGACAGAGTGTTGCGTTGTTCAGCCCGCGCGGCGCTGGATTCTTGATGTTCCGTCAACGTTCTGCGACAGCTGCTGTACTACTAGCAGTTCTGCGTTCATTGGTTTTCTGATGAATCGCTCAGGATGGACATCTCCACTAACGATGTTTTCACGCTGTTCATGCTCCCCGCCTGAAAGAGCGTAAGCACGACAAGGGCCAGCATGGGTGGAGTGTAAGGTCATCTCCTCGCGTCACAGACCTTTGAGTAAACGTTCAACATACCAACAGTAGATACATGTAACACGTATGTACAAATGTCTACATCTGTATATATTTGGCCAGGTACTTTTTGTGGGTTGGTTGATTTATTCTTGGGATGATGGCACTACATTCATTTGAGCTATAGTCTACACTTGAAATATCCGCCTTAATAACCCCCATAACATTCCCCTATATAATCCCCTTTGTAACCAACCCCTCTTCAGGGAGTGCAGACTACAGCTCATTTGTGCTGCCACAAATCAGCATCCCTCATGGCCCCAGCTGGCCCAGATTGCATGTACATCGCTAATTACAAGGTGACTGTTTGATCAGCGTTTGAATCCTAAACCCTAAAACCTAAATCCTAAGCCCTAAATCCCAGAGTGCACTGTGCTAAGCTGAGCAGGACAAGGTTTCCGCAGCTGTGAACCCTAGAAGCTAAAGCATGTGGTATGTGTTGGACAAGAACTCACAGGCCAACAGCACCCTAGAATCCGAATCGTCCCAGCGATGCCTCAAGTTGTTGGACGTGCTAGGAACCAGCACAGTAGTTGCCACGTTATTTTCTATGTCCGCTTTTATTCGCATTTCCATTATTGGGGTAATATCCTTATATACTGGTTTATTGTTATTTTTGTCATCATTATTACTGTTGTTTTATACTGGATTATTATCATCTTAGAGTTAAGTGAAGAAGGCGGGATGCATGGGAGTTCAATTCTTCGTCGGCCGGGCGGCCCCTGAAGAAACCTAAGCTTGCCTTTCCCTTGAATACATTCCTGTACATTACATGCTATGAGTACTAGCCTGAACCCCGAGCCTTTAATTAGATTTCAACCTCGAACCTCGAACCCTAAACCTTGAACCCCAACCTTAAAGTCTTACTCAAACCCTAAAGCCAGCCTTGAATTGCACTGTAAACCCTAAGCCCTAAACCCTGGACCCCTACTATTGCTAGTGTTTAGGGTTTGGGGTTTACTATTGTGCCCGATATATAATTCCTGCACAGTAAATGCTACTATTGCTAGTCTTTAGGGCTTGGGTTAAGGTTTAGGGTTTGAGGCTTACTACTGTTCCCGATACATTTATCTTCCTGTACCTTAAATGCTACTATTACTGGTCTTTAGGTTTGGGGTTTACTATTGTTCCCGTTGAATACATGCCTACACATTACAACATGCTATTACTAGTGTTTTGGGGTTTAGGGTTTGGGGCCTACAATTTTCCTGATATATTCCTGAACATTAAATTAAATGCTACTATTACTTGTCTTCAGGGTTTGGGGTTTACTACGTACTGTTCTCGTTGAATACATGCCTATACATTGAAGAATGCTATTACTAGTGTTCAGGGTTTGGGGTTTGAGGCTTACCATTGATCCTGATATATTTGTGTGCATTAGATGCTACTATTACTGGTCTTTAGGGTTTGGGGTTTACTACTGTATTGTTCCCTTGAATACATGCCTACATATTAAATATTGCTATTACTAGTGTTTCGGGTTTAGGGTTTGGGGCCTATAATTTTCCCGATATATTCCTGTACATTAAATGCTACTATTACTAGTCTTCGGGGTTTGGGTTTTACTATTGTTCCCTTCGGGTACATGCCTACACATTAAATATTGCTATGACTGGTGTTTAGGGTTTAGGGTTTGGGGTTTATTGTTCCCGACATGTAGATTGCATCCTACTATTACTAGTCTGTAGGTTTGGGGGTTTACTATTGTTCCCGTTGAATACATGCCTATACATTAAATACTGCTATTACTAGTGTTTAGGGTTCAGGGTTTGGGGTGTACTATTGTTCCCATTTTAGCAATTTACATTACTGCGACTATTATAGCGTAATGTCATCATTGTGCAGCATCCTGTGTCCTACTGTAGATGTCCTCCATGCCGCAAACTAACTTACTGGTTCTTAGCGGGGAAGAACGGAATATATTGATAGGGGTTATATAGGGATTATGTTCCCTTTTTTAGTAGGTAAGAATCGGTAAGAAGAGAATAAATTACATAGGGCATAGGGATTACATTCCCCCTTTCTGTACTCAGAACCAGTACCCTAAGCCCCATGCAGTGCCAAAGCCACAAAGGGTCATTGACGCTGACAACAGTGGCGAGATCACGCTGGCCTGGGTGTCTTTTCCACTTGAATTTCCATTATTGTGGTAATACATACTAGACGGGGCTACCTTTAAAGGGGGCACAGGGGATACATCTTTATGTATAGATATAGAAGTTTTACGGTTTCTCAAAAATGAATACGTTTCTGGGGGTCCCTATGATAAGGATAATATTGCTTGGGGATCTATATTGGGGTCCCGCTGTTTGGGGAAACTACCACATAACCCCTATGTAACCCCTGGGCTGCTACAGGGCGCAAGTTGCTCGAAGCGAGTCCAGCTGAGCTCGCAAGGAATAGTAACCACAGTAAGAAGAATAGCAATAATATTAATGATAACAAACAGAATTACTGGTCATGATAGTAGTAGTAAAAATGCTAATCAAAATTGTTTCCAGGCCTGTATTAGACTGAAAATGCACTGGAACACTCCAAGGCCTTCGTCTGTTGGTCTTCCTTAGTGCCTCGATTCGTTGCTAGCAAAACACAGCCCGGACCAGCCATGAGCGGTGCGTCTCATAAAATAGAAACAGTATCCAGGACCTTCCTTGTACCCTTAATTGGGGATATATGGTCCCTAATAGTAGGTACTTAGGCCCTAATAGAGGGTAGGAGGAGGGTCTAGGTAGTGACCACAATATTCAATTTTTCATTTTTCGAGCACAAAAACAAGTAGTTAAGGAACAGGAAAGGCCCATGTCGTAATCAGCAAGAAGAGAGATGCCCAGAACAGCCAAGCTACAAAGTCATGCGCGAGGTACCTAGTCTTCGAAGACTAGCACATTCTGCCATGTGACCCATAGTCTAAACTCCTTAATGGTGGGTTATATAGGGGATCATATAGGGGACTACCATAGGGGGTTAGTAAGGGGGATACTAGGAGTTTAGACTATAACCCCTAAAATCCCTACATAACCCTATATATAGCAGTTTCCATTTCATTTTCCATTTTCTTTTCCATTTGATTCTCCATTATTAAGGGGGATACTAGGAGTTGTACTGAAGGTCAAAGGTGCCAAAGTGGAAAACCCTAGGGCTCCAAATGGCCCAATGTAGACACAATTTATAGACCATAGACATTGGAGCCCAATTTAGGCATTTTTAATATAGACATGGAGCCTAAGGGGGTGGCAGTTGTAGATGTTCTGTCAGACCTGCCCATGGGGCCGAATTTGAAACGGAGTCGGAAGCTGTATGTCTTTGTTTTGGTGGCCTTGAAGTCAAGAAAGGACTGTGAGAACACCACCATGTTCTTTTGCATAGAAGTTAGCCAAAATCAGTATAGCTGTGTGCGTAAGTTACATGCCCTACGTGCTAGAAATCTTGGAGCTCATAAACAGATCGAGGCTTCTGAAGTGCTTTATACGGCTTATAGCTGCAGTACACAAAACCCCGAACCAAGACCACAAGACCCCATGAGCAGTTGAGTAATGTGAGATTTCAACAATGATCCCTCCAAACCGTTAAAATATTCATAGCACCCGTAGGGCGTTAGACAGGGCTGCGACTGTATAAGCACTCGGGAAGCAACAGTCCTAAACCCCCCAAAACCACAAAGCCCAACAACAACATTCATGAGGGTACATGGCTGTAGTACTGTAACCTGACCATGAGGGGCGCGGGGAGGATGCCTCCGCATTATATGAGCGATAGTCTAAACTACTTAAATGGGGATCCATTGTATAGGGAAGATTATCGGGGTTATTAAGGGGGATACTAGGAGTTTAGACTATGGCTCATATGGAAAGATGTAGAAAGATTAAACCCCCTGAAGGACGAGTTTGTCTTCGGCTGCATGCAGCTTCAAGGCCCTGCCAAGGGCCTTCAGATTGCCCCTGGGACAACTTGTGAACAGCGGCGCCACAGGAGTAGCAGAAAGGAGCAGAGACTACCAGTGACAGTAGCAGGAGGAGGAGGAGGGGGAGGAGTGATTGCAGCAGCGGGAATAGTACTTAAACGTTGTCATAGCAAGGTTGGCAGCTTTACTATTGCTACCTTCGGCTGTTGTAAACTCAATAGTTTGTGGCAACCGAAGTTGCTGCACTGTCGGGCTTGAGGGCGCTTGGACCCTGGCATGCAGAATGCAAAGATGTACTACATGTCTCATCTACTCTCAGAGGCGCCTCTCAGAGATTGATGTCCCGGTGTGCTCCATCATGTCCCCTGTTGTGCATGTTTGTTCTTAGCTTGCGTTTTCAGGCGTGCATTTTCTAGGTAGGTAGCCCGGCATAGTACTTCCATGAGTCTACCCTCTACCTAGACCGTCCATCTACCCTAAATACCCACTAGTCAAGTGTACACGGAGGGTCCTGGTAGGAGTGCCACTCTTGATTTTCACTTCAAGGCACGCATGAGCTACGAGAACAGAGTCATCCGGAAGGACTGGTCCCGGCATTCCTAGGGCCTGCATTATGGTGTGTACCCTTTTGCCTAGACCTTCCTCCCACCCTGTACTCGGGCCTATGTACCCATTGTTAGGGGCCATAGCTCCCAGTCATAAGGTCTACTGCGATACTTTTTGTTACCATCATGCCCACGCGAATTGGTGTCTTGTGTTATTGTGTTCTCGCTGGGAGTAAGAAGGAGGAGAAAATAGCACGCAACAGCAGCTGGAACTTGAGACAACCCACTCCCCGCTCGCCTTCTGCAGTTTAATGCAAAATGGTTTGTGGGTTCCGTTGTCATTGCTTGTCATGGTGAAGCGCCAAGGCATTTTGTGCGCAATTCTTGCTTCCAGAAGATTTAAGACTTCCGGGTTGAAACTGGAATGATTGTTTTGTTGCCTGTCTCTGTGCGGGATTGCATGAGATAAAGACAAGGCTAAGATGGTTTTAGGGACTTGCCTGTCCCCAAGAAGGCTATCGTGGTGAAATTGCTCATCCTATTCCGGAGAGCCTAAACAAGCAAGCTCCACGTGCTTTTTCGGCAGGAGCTGAAGCAGCTCCGTGCAGACGTCAAGAAAGTTTTCCAGCGCTCCTAATATCAAGTTGAGGATCCAATGCTTCAGGGATTCATCCGGAGCCTTTTGGGATTGGGGGGAGGTGGTTTAGGCCTTACGGTCAGCATGGTTTTTGGTTTTCGCGATCAATGTCATAGTCAGAGTGCCTCGAGGGGTACCTGTACGGCGAACATGTCAATTGTTTCGCGCCCGTTGGTGGACACTGAAGCGGCGGCTGCCGCAGGAAGACAGGGTTGGTGATGCCTATTGATGCCTATTGCAACTTCCGATACGCGGTGATGCGTATCTTTGGAAACCCAGCAAATGTATGACGTTCAGCCTGCTGCCAGCTGCGGAAACCCTAAAACAATGCTGGATTGTAGTCCTACAAAGCTTGTTGTAAGACCTCGACTCCTCGACTTTGAAGATCATGCTACATGTCTGGTCATATTTGTGCAAGGTAAACAGCAACAGCAGGAACCGTCAAGGGCTTAGACGTATTTCCTGGTAGGGTGGCAGAGAGATAAATATCTATGATTCTAAAAGTCCCAGGCACATGGCCTGCTTATCTAATTAAGCACTCGGACTATATGATGATATTTGTTCCCTGTCTGGAGGGCCCATTCCATGTCATTGCACATGATTTGCTATTACAAGCCTGATTCGAACTTCAAAAATGCCTGAAGCCGTCAAGCTTAACAACCGCACCCAAATTTCCGAAGCCTCACTAAACACCCTACATACCAGGACCCTCCTTGTACCCTTAATTGGGGATATATGGTCCCTAATAGTGGGTACTTAGGCCCTAATAGAGGGTAGGAGGAAGGTCTAGGTAAACCGTAAACCCTTAAACCATTCAACCCTAAACCCTAAACCCTATAAACCCTAAACCCTAAACACCCTAGATAAACCGTAAACCCTTAAACCATTCAACTGAACTCCTTGAACCTGAGGCTTGGAGCAAGTCCGGTCGGTGTCAAAGGAGGCGCACGTCATTGTGAAGCCAGGCATCTAAATCCCTAAGGGTCCAAGGACCCAAATAATAGGGTCCCTTTAAAGGGGGTTATAGGGGGATATATAGGGTTCAGGATGGTTCAGGGTTTAGGACTTAAGGGTCCAAGGACCCAAATAATAGGGTTTTAGGGCCCAAACACCATTGATATTATAGTATTTCGACCCTAAAACCCTATTATTTGGGTCCTTGGACCCTTAGGGAATTGAAGTAAGCTCCAAACATCGCAGATCCTTTTTTTGAGGCTTCCTACCTTGATTTACAGAAAGTATCACATGAAGATGGCTTACTCGCAAAAGGCAGTGACAGAAGCCTTCATCATCTTAATCCTTTAGCACATCTGCAGCTTTTAGTGAGGGGGCTCTCAGGGCGTGTAGCATTTTGAGGAAGCTTGATCTCTTTCCGCCGACCCCAAGCTCTCTGATTCGTTCTAGACACCTGGCTCACGTTTAGGTTTAATGACATGGGGTCTAGGGTCCCAGGGTTCAAAGCTCTGGGCCCACAACATGCTTTTCCCGAATGCGTAGCAGAAGGGTTCCCGTTTTAACGTTGGGGTCCAGGGGTCCAGGAGGCGACGCGAAGTCGTTGCGTTGTGTCCGCAAAGCGTCCGC
>CAJNIZ010046142.1:28620-41562 GCA_905231905.1 Symbiodinium pilosum | reverse complement strand
TTTAGGGTTTGGGGCTTGGGGATTTCTAGGTGTGTAGGATCTGGAGGTTAGGGCTTCAGGAATCAAAGTGTAGGGTTTGAACGTTTAGCATTTTGGGGGTCTGAGGAATAGGGAATAGAATCCCTACATAATTAATCCTATAGAACATAATCCTCTGTTCCCTACTAAGCCCCAGTAAGGCTCAGTTCCCAAAATAGACGCGACAAGGACCATGACAGGATTCCAATGTGCCTTGCGGTTTGGGGTCCCAGGGTTTTTCAGGATTTGGGGTTCAGGGCTACGCCCTGAAGAGAGCCAAGCGTGAGTCCCCAAGCTACACAAACAGTTTATTGGCGGGATGTTGAAGGCGTAGGGTGTAAGGTTTAGAGTTTAAGGATATGTAAGCCAAGAAAACACAGTCTTGGAGGCTTACAGCTAGCTGCTAGATGTTGTTCTGGGTCATGCTTTGCACGGCTTCTTGGCTACTACGTGTACGCACGCAACCTCCGCTGGAGGGAGAGCAGAGTGAAGGCAGACTGCGTTCAAGCCGTGGGCATAACCCGATTATCCAATCTCTGGGTCTGAGGTCTCATAACTGACCTGCAACTAAGGAACGTAAGATACATTCCCACGATCATATGCAGTAATTATTCTGGGCTTCCCATCACGGTGACTGGGCTTTAAGTTCCTAACAATATCTAAGTGAAGTACACCAAATCGGCGAAGCTTGCACAACTACAAGCTAACCTCTAGCATGATCCTATACATATTCTCGAAACACAATGCGCTCAACAACAAGATCACAAGATTCTTTTCATCAAATGCAGTAACAAGACAGCTTAGGCTTCAGGACTGGGTGCAAGACCACCCAAACAATGTGTAGGCACGGCGCCAGGGTCGTTTTGCTTCGATCTTGTTAATATCTAGGCAATAGGCTTTTGATGTGGGACTGGGGTGTTGGAGCAGTGGCCCTTGCCGTCTACAGCTGCAGCTACGCAGGGACTTGACAGGGTAGCCTCACCAACACACCCTCGGTTTGCAACACATGTCTTTTCTCCCACTGTTGCTAAAAAACCATGAACCGCATCTATGAAGGTTCTCGCAAAGTTCAGAATCTCCTGAAGGGAGCCCACAAGCTCTAAAGTGGCCTCACAACTTGGGGAAATCCCCCAAAACAAACTTTCTTATGGTTACCTGGAATAAAGACTACAGTGGGGTACATAAGGGGTGCCGCTGTTTATGGAAACTGCTACATAGCCAAAATCAATGCCTCTATGATTGCTTTGCGGAGGGTAGTTGCGGCCAAGCCACCTCAGGTCGTACACGTACAGCCCTCCTCGATCCTGGCAGGAAGTAGCTCCAGGAAAGAGATTAATTAGCCCTGGCACCCGAAAGAGCCCAATTGTGGCCGGGGCAGATTGCAAGGGTCCTTCGAATGATGGGAGGAAGGTGAATTTGGAGAAGTTTCCAAAGACCCTGCTGGTAAAGGGCTTTCATTAAGGTCATTTGAGGGACTAAATAAATGTATACGAAGTTACCCGGCTTCAAGTATCACGGTTGATAGGAGCTCCCAAAAAAACCGGCCCAAGACCTAACCCTGGTTCATCTGAAACTACCCGCTTGGCATGTTCAGGTCAGCTCTCCTCAGCATGACTGCCAGATGATTAAATGTACGCCGAGCATTAAAGAGGGTGGTGGAAATACATTATTTCTGCCGGGCCAGAAAAAACTTCTAACAAGCTTCGAGTCCTGAAACCAGTAAGCAAGTTCGGAAAAACAATGAGTTGGCAATGCGTCCACGAATTTTCCGATTCCATCAGTTTTCCTTCTACTGATAATACTGGTACTACGACCTGTACTACCTTGTCCTACCCCCACCCCTCTGGTTCACGATTGCGACCTCCGCAGGACGGGCAAAAGATCCTCCAGTGATTTAGCATTTGTTTCGGCTGTACTGGGGAACCCACTCTCTGACAAAGCCGGTTCCAGTAGATTGGACCCAGGGATTGAGGGCTCAGGGTTCAGGAGTTTGGGAATGAAGGCGGGCTTACGGTTGAATTTTGGTTTGTAACATCTTCAAACAGAATGGGGTTATTATACATATGTGTATATATATATACTTCAAGGAACCACGAGAATCCTTCAGCATGGAGGCCATTAACATGGGACCAGCCACTTGACTATTACACTCATGCGTCAATGAAGCCGTATGCACCGGCTTGCTGCCGCTGTAGGAGGAATCACCCAACCTCGGTTGTGGTTTCTCAAGAAGGTTGTCCAGTGTCGGGTTTAGGGATTTCAAACAGGGGGAGGCCTTAGGGACCCAAGGCATATGGGCTCAACTAAAAAAATACCGGGGCCCCTACTGAGGCTTATATAGTGATTGCTTTGGGAAATTGTCGCTAACTGCCCATGTTCAAGGGACTTCTCGGGTTGTGGGGTGCTACAGGATTGCCTAGCGACATGAAGCTGGTGGTGACGACAGTAGAAGCTGACATGTCAACGCTGTTGCCCAAGAGTACCGGCAGCTGCAATGCTGCTGACATTTGCTGACGACACTGTGACAACAAGAGAGGCAACAGCGAGAATCTCACCATTACGCACAATTGCATTTCGAAATGCCTCTATGTTCGTCACGCTGGTCATGTGAGCTGGCGCCGCCTATGAGGCCTTGCCATCATTCTGCCGCCATGGTCGTCATTACCATCGCCACCGCGAGCATGATCAACACCACCATAAATCATGTTCTTGGCAGTGTTGGTCGTAATTCACGTCATTCCCACTGCCACGGCGCAGTAAGTCACCTTCAGCAGGTCATGACAAACACTCTTCTTCTAGGCGAGATGAAAACAAAAGGACAGTTGTCTTTGTGGTCCATTTGTCATTCCGCTTCACTGATCCGTGTTGGTTTAGGCAAGGCTAGTTATTCCTAAACCCTAAGTTAAACCCTAAGGGTTATCGGCGCTTGTGGGGGTCGGGGCTCCGATGCTTGGAGACAGCATAGGCCATCGCTGTCAAGCTTCAACGGTACGTAGAACTTTGCTCTTAGGCATTCAGGGTCTAATGGTTTGAAAGTGTTTAGGCTTTTCTCCGAAGGTTGTTTAGCTTATCATACTGTTAAGGAAGCTTATGTAAGTAAACCAACCCTCAGCCGATGGCCTAAAAAAAGCACCAGCCCCTCGTAAGATATGGGTTGAGGAGTCCAATCTCCGCATGAGATCGTAACAGGTGTCAGAACTGACCTCTCACTACCGGGATACTTCCGAAAAGCCCAACGAAAATTATGTAAATCGGCATGTGGTTTCATTAGAAGTTCAACTGGGAGGGGTGGTTTGAGCTTTTTTTGATCTTGGCAGATGAGGGCTTGGCGACGCCGATAGTACCACTTGCCAGCCGCATGGTGACACCAAGCACCTGGGCATCTGAGGCTCATGCTTCAGGGTTGTTTAGGGTTTAGGGTTTAGGGGCCTAGGGTTAGGTCCATGGAGTGCTAATAGTTGGTCATCGCTTCTTGTAATCATTCGGTACTCACGTAAAATGCTTTCGGCAGGACAGGTCGATTTGAGTGGGAACCGAACAGGAGTCTGAATTGCACAAGAGGTTCTTTGGAGGACAAAGAGGGCACGGTTTCACCCGTGCTTGGAATAAACATCCCGGGCGAGCCTAGATGCCTTCAACCAGATCGTTAATCGGTACTTCTGAGGCTAAAAGGTTGGGATTCAGGATCTCCAGGTCATAAGTTTCAGGGAATTGCCAGTGTCTAAATTAACCCGCTTCACGCAAGGCACCTGCCGAGTGAAGCCTTGCCCACGTGTGGGATTATATAGGGATAATGGAAAAGAAAATGGAAACTACTATTGAAGGTTATTTAGGGGTATATAGGGGAGATATAGGGACAATGGAAAGAAAATGGAAGCTCTTATGTAGGATTTAGGGGTTTCATTGCCCTGCAGCGTCCAAGTGATGGATCATGCTCTGCATGCCTGCTGCTGTTCTGCAGAATTGTTGCACAATCTTTGAGACAATCCAACGGGGTCTCGGAAGTCATAAGGGGACTTCTCCAATATTGGAATTACTGTAACCGCTGTTCGCACAAAAACCCTGATTTGTGGAGCAACTATTCTTAAACCGCTCAATGTTTGGACCAGGTATTCGCAGTTCCTTTTGACAGGGCAAGCTGTGAGCATTCCACTACATTCTGGGCCTTGCTTCGGCTAGGAGTGCCGTGTTAGTTGGCCACGTGTTGAGTAGATCCCTACGACTGATGGAGAAAGTCTTGAAATTGCCCCAGTGTCTCGACTGTTGCTGGCTAAACGAACCCAATACAAAACCAGAAAACCAATGCTTGGCATTATGGGGAGCATGAAGCCGCGTGAGTGCATGGCGAATTCATGTAGGTTCTCTGTGCAAACTTTCGTCCACCAGAAGTTTGACCCATGCTAGTTTCAGGCGTGGTGGGACTCCCGAAGATGGCGCCAATGGAGAGCCATCACTCTTGTGCCAACCAATCAGTTCAGAGCTCTTACAATGCAGAAGCTGCAGCTCTCCACGTCACTTGAACCGCCACATTGAACCCTCTGAATCTCTTCAAGAACTTGAAATCCCCAACCCCCGCGTGCCCAAGCCCTGAAAACCCTGAACCGTGCAAACCGCTAACTAACCTAACCTCAAACCCATCAAACCCCTAAATAATCCCAGTTTCCATAGCATGTTCCATTTTCTTTTCCATTTGTTTTTCCATTACTGGGGTAATATTCCTAAAGCCTCAGCCCCAAATAGTGGTTTTCGTTTTCTTTTCCATTATCCCTTCGAAATCCCGATATAATCTCACAAAGGAATAGTAAACCCTAAAGCACCCCTCCCTCGGCCCTAAACCCTAATAACCTAAACCCTAGGTAAGGCCGGGCCGCTGCGTGGGGGTCACACTTCCGATTTTGATGGTTGCCACCCGCTTCAATGAGGTGGACTGCGTCGATTTGGGACTTTTGGAGGGGAGTTCCTAAAGTTAAGGGTACCCTTAGAGTGGATACAGGGGTTTTACAAGGTTTCGGGTTTAGGGTTCAGGTTTGTGAGTTCCGGATGCAAGTAAGGATTAGAATCGATCGAGAGATGGAGAGATAAAGATTCGACATGTGAGCCATAGTGTAAACTCCTGGTATTCCCCTTAATAACCCCTACAATAGCCCCCTCTATAACCCCTTTAGGCATTTTAGATTGTGGCTCATGTGTGTAACGTCTTTGGGTCGAAGCCCCTCCTGCAGCGTGACTGTGCCAACAGGTACAAAGTAAACTCTGGGGTATATAGGGGTAAACCCGCACCCCTTTAATCCGAAACCGTAAACTCAAATGGACGACCTGGCCATCCATGATGAAAGTCAGCCCCAGCCTCCAATCTCGCAAGGCCCCTCTTAGCCCCTCTTAAATGAACAGAAATCTTTGTAGGTCCTTTGTGAGTTCCATACTTAAATTAAGCCAAAAGCATGCTGAGCTGCATCCCTCTATGTATGCCGTCATCCTGAGCATGCATGGAGCTTACATCTTCTTACGGAGTCCAACAGCTTAGCAGTTCAGATGCTTGCGGATTGTCGTGACATAGAACTACGGTCCAGGTTTAGGGTTTAGGATTTACGGGCTAACTCCTCAACTCTTAAACCCTGAGCCCCTGGTAGGCTGTGGAGTGTCAGGATGGGAAGCCCTGATTCGGAAATTAAGCAACTTCCCCGGACTGGTTCTTAGTAGGGAATTCGGGCAAATATGAATAGATCATATGGGTATATGCGGACTATATAGCGATAATATTCCCTACGCAGAACCACTAAATCGCTTCATTTCCGGGGGGGAGACTGGAAAACCAGACCTCTGAACGCAGGCAACCCAAAGCTTCTCAATCCCTGAACGCCGAAGTCTAGGGTGTTCTGGCAATCTCAGCCCTCCCCAAAACTTACTGAAGGGTTGGTATGACATAACGGAATGTATACAAGGATTATGTAAGGCGTGGGGGTCCACGTAGGAGCTATAATCTAATCTCCTAGTATCCCCTTAGTACCCCCATAATACTCCCCTACATCATCCTCTGTATAACCCCCCTTTAAGGAGGTTAGACCCTAAACCCTATGTAATCCCCTACATACACCCCCTTAACCCCTGCATCATCCTCACAGAGCTGTGATACCTTGACGTTCTGCAGGGGATGGGTTAAATGCTTTTCCACTTCTTAGCAGATACTTCAGCGACTTGGTGGCCTAGCCTCGTGGAGGTTGGTGCGCTAAGGAACTTAAACGAAGTTACCACAATGGGTATAGAAAGAAATTCATAGGGCTTCTCCAATAGAAGTAACTTTAATAAGTTCCTTAACAGCAACCCAGTTGGGCATAGAGTTTCGCGGTGGGGCCATTGCTCAAAGTAGCTTGCCAGACTTTCGAAAGCTGTGGCTTAGGAGGACCCCCCCACCCTGTAGTGGTGGTAGACTAGGATAATTCAAGGGCCCTAATATAATCCTTATTCTCCCTTATAGTCACCAGAACAGGGTGGGGGTCCACCTATGCTTTAGCACAGGCTGGGCCACCAGCCTGATCTACTGACATTTAACGCTGCCCCTCCTGGAATCCGGTTCCTTCCCTGCAGAAGTTCAAAACTAACATGCTGCGGACACTGCAAACCTTTCATGACCATAGAGTGCTATAGCACCATAACTGCCATGGTATACAGTACTTTGAATAATGCAGGATTTTGCCCGCGAACCGCAGAACGCACCTGATCCCAGATCCGGAGTTTCCCGTCAGCACCACCCGCCAGCAGCATGTTTGGAAACCTGCCAGTCGTAGAGCAGCAGGAGCGGCGGCAGTAGCAGCAACAGCAGCAGTGGTGGCAGTAGTATATATAGTGGTAGCAGTAGCAGTAGCCGTACTCGTGGCAGTGAAGAACCAGTAGCAGAAAATAAGAAGACTACTGACTAGTCATAGTAATAGAATAGTAGCCGTAAAATAACGACTATGGCAATAACAGACATAACAGTATAAAGGTAATAACAAGAAAATGGTAATGATAACACTAACTAGAACTGAAGACCGCAATACTACTAGCACTCAGAGTCATGATCGTACTAAAAGTAAGGCAAAGAATTGTGACCGTGTTATGTACACGTACTCTGAATAGCAACATTGGTAAGAAAAAACATGTTTTGATAAGACTCGTCATAGTAATGCTAGGAATATGAGCGGTAATTGTACTTCTTAGATGGAGTGTTGTATGGACCAAGCCCAATCGGCCCCACCCTAACTATACCTTGGCATATCCTCCTCCAGTCTCGAAATACATACAACTCGCAACCTTGGGACACATAAGTTCACCAAATAGTAATAATGGTAGCAATTCTGAAAGTAGTAATGACAGAAGGCTAGCAATGATGGTAACAGAATTCCCGATAAGATCCCCAGACACCACATCTCGGTAGCTTCTACACCAGGCTTAACATGGAAAACATGATGGTTCTAGTGGTTGAGGGTGTCAAAGCCCAAGCTTTTGGGGTACGTGGGCCCGTAGAAAATTCGTAGAATTTGGCTGTGGTGCAGGCAGGTATTGCAACTAATTATTGACAGCCTCAACCTGACCCAGCGCCATAGAGATAAATGTTTCTATGTGTCCCGTTACGTAAAGGTACTATACAGTCAATCTTTATCCTTAGGGGGTGTGGACACCAAAACTTGAAGCATCCGTAAGATTTTGAAAAAGCCGTAATTGCAGGGCCTGAGGCCCCCTAAGTTCCAACCTTTCTTCGTGCACCCCTAAACCCTAGACCCTCAAGGTTTAGGGCTGTTGAAGGTTTAGGGTTATATAGGGAGATTTTAAAGGGTTTAGGGTCAGGAATTGCAGGAGATGTTAATAAGGGCAACACAGCTTGAATGTGGCAAATATCAGACGAATGATCCCATCTTCGCTATATCAACATGTGGCGGAGAGACCATATGACCTCTCTCCGTTTAGGGTTTCAATGTCCAGAAAATTGCAACCGCGAACTGACCTCCGAAACTTCAAAGCTCTCAACGATAGACCAACAAAAAATCAACCGAGCCTGTCTCCTCCGAGTCCTAAGCAAGTGTTGGGCACCTTGGACCATTGAGGATGTCAAGGATCACGGGATGTTGGCTGGTTTGGGATGATCAGCGTTTGGAAGTTACTTACTGACATGATGCTTAATTGTGAACGGTTTTAGGGGCTATCACACAGATTACTTGGGGCGACGTGGCGCCAACTGCAGGAAACTATTCCTCCATCACATGCGTAAGATTATGGAGGATACCGTGTTCAGGGTTCAGGCGGTCCAGGCCTTGCGCCTCAAGGTTTCTTGGCGCAAGATTTTGGGTGAAAGGTCTAGGTTTGCTCATGTTCTTGTATCGTTGAGGGGGAAACTGGAGGTTTTGGGATGCACGGCATGCTATGTCAAGCGCAGTGTTCACAACAAAGCTTCGCATCGTAGACGCAGCAAAGCCCTACCCTCCTCAAAACTCGCATGGAACTTGCATGGAAGCCGGTACAGGCCCGTAAACAAGGAAGGGCAGTATTCTTTGAAAGGCTCCTGTTGTTTCAACACTACTTACCGGTTCTGAGTAGGGAATAAGGGAATAAGATCCCTATATAATCCCTATATAATACATTCACTCCCTTATTACATAGGGCTATATAGGGATCTTATTCCCTTCTTCCCTACTAAGGACTGGTAAGATTGATTTGTTGCGGGGAGGGCAGCCGGGGCCACATCAAGACCGATAGGGCTCCATCCTCCACCCCAAGATCTGCACTGCACTGTCTCAGAGTAACATTCTAGTATGACATAGTATAGTATCCTAATATATCGTATATATTAGAGTATAATTATAGTACGTTATCGTATGTTATGTTATAGTATGGGTGTAGGGTTTAGGCTAGGAAAAACCTTTCGAAGCACTGTTGGGGAGTATGCGGGGCGACTATAGAGATACATTCCTCTCACAACCCGTAGGTGCATCCGCACCAAGCCTGGCACACTGATCCTCCAAAAATGCAAGCTCATGGAAGGGATCCTCGGAGGCTCAGCTCAGGCTTGAAAACTACTCCTTATGCAGTGCCGAAACCCTCAAAATCCTGTTCTTCCCTCTCGGAACCATGATACAACCCCAACCTTTTGAGGTCCTTACCGTGCAGGCTCTAACACTGAAAGGCTAGATCCCAACAGTCAGCACAGCCCCATAACACCCTGTTATCACATCAAAGACCCCAAGTGGTAAACCATGCACTGCGAAGCCTAGACTGGGTTCTTGTACCCTTGAATGCGGTATACCAGCCTATAGTACCCCTTAAGTAGATAGAATATGGGGTATGTGGGGATCTTATTATGATATACCCAAAGCCATATTCTATCTACTTAAGGGGGACTATATCCTGGTAGATTCCCGCCCCAAGGCCGTACAGCCTAAAATTCAAGCCCACCACCCACAACCTGTCATGCGGAGCCAAGGCACAAGGGTGGCGGTGGGAGGTGTAAGGGGATGTATACCCTTTTTTTGGCCGGGTTGTAGGTCTTCTTTGGGCAAGGGCAATAGCAACCCTTACGCCCCCATCCCTTGCATCCCCCTGGCTTCCCATCAAACCTTAGTGAAGTTCCTCAGCCCTAACTTGTAATTTTCATTTTCTTTTCCATTATCCCTATATAGTCCTACATTATATATAGGTTGTTCTCAAAATTATGGGCCTCTTTTGGCTATAGGTTCTATCACGGCACCAAATACTTAGGGGTATCAAAACGAGATCCCAATTTTTGCAACTACCCCTTAGTTCCTTGCTCCGTTGCCGCAGCTTCGTGGCGGAGGCAACGCTCGCTCCCTCACCTGGCATTGGAATGTGGAAGTGCTGCGAATGCCTGGACCCATCATGCCAGCCTGTGTATCCTAGAGGTCTCTGGGCCAGGGTGATGGGCATTGGACAAAACTATGACGCTACGACCCCTTAAAATCAAACAAGTACTTTTTGTTTCGGGAGGGTATATGGAGCCTGTCGTTTTGCACGTGACTGACATACATGCCCGTGAGCCGCCCACAGCCCGGCGCAATATATCAAAAATAATCAGTCCATGCAAGCCAGGGTTTACATGAAATCTCGTCCATCCATGCGAGTTTCCGATAAGAATTGATTGAATGCGGCTGCCGCGGATCAGGACAAGGTCCCAGCATGAAGTGCAACAATTTGCAGAAACTGGGCGCTCTACCCAGAGCCTCCAGTGTAGTTTTTCTCGGTTAAGTATATTAGAATTTCCCCACCAACAAAAACCATCGCCAACCCAAAAAGGAACTACGTAGGAGCCTGTAGGCAAAAATGCATGCTTTGCCTGGTCAACAGACGGCACCTAGTTTCTTCTCTCAGGCGTGAGGCGAATAGTAGCGCAAATAGCAAGCAGTATATGGGAGCTTCCCAGAATAACCCCCAAATCCAAAATATCCCTTAAAAGAGAACCCCACAATCTCCCTAGGGTCTCTCAGGGCATCCCTATCTTGAGAGATCCGCATATAGAGCAGCGTACATGCAATGGTGGGAGCCGTGCCAGAGCGGAGTTTGAGCGATGCTTGCTGTGTTCCTGCATGCAAGCAAGTCGCACACTACGGGAAGACCTTCTGGCCAAACTTCGCTCCAACCCAGGACTCTGGACTCTAGACCGGAAAGCTGAATCCCAAACCCGCTTTTGGTCTGCACAGCACGCCTGTGTTCTGTCGGATGGACGTTTGGCTGCTATTGGGCTATCGACACCATGGTGTTACAGTAGCACAAAAGATCGGCTACCCTCGCATAGTCACATACCGGAATATGGTAGCCCATGTAGCACCCGGCACCCGCACCAACGATTCCATCTGCGGAGCTTGTACTACTTGGACGTCAACAACACAGTGCCCGTGCCAAATGCTGGATGCTGGCCTCGGGAAAGCCATCAGGCGAATCAGAGGCTAGCGACATGATGCAAAATTATAGTGAATAAAACTCCTCGTGAAGTGTCCGTATTGGCAGCAATGTTTCGACTGCCAAATCATGAGCAAACAGCCCATTTGATCTTGCTACGCATTCATCTCAGACATTCTTGTCGTCGCTCTGGGCCGGTACCTTCTGCTTCCTCCTCACCCTGAGCTGCTAACTGTGCATGACGAAAAAAATACACGTTTTGAGGCGAGCTAGTGGTAATGGTACTACGAGCCCAGAAGCCAAAAACTTGTACAACTATAAACCGGCTATAAGCACCCGTTAACTTCCAAATAAACGACTTCTTGTATTCAATATCTCTAAAACAGACACACTCTATATATATATATATGTACACTCATCAATATTCCCATGGGTTCAAAAATGCTTTCATTGTCAAGACTAGCTTCTGGCCCAGAACCTGCAAAATGCGAACCACGCTTCTGAGCACCAAGCCTTTGCCTTAGCTCCAAGAACAAAAGAACCTAAAGAACGCATCACAGCAGGAGGAGGAGTACTAGTAGTGGTAGTAGTAGTAGTAGTAGTGGTGGTAGTAGTAGTGGTAGTAGTGGTAATAGTATCAGTAGTAGGTGGCGGTACGAGCGTCGCACGGATGTTTCGCGATGTTTTTGGATGTCTAGGTTGGCAGGGTTGTATTAATAATGGCTTGTTGAAGTTTTAGTTTGGTCGCATGAACCATTCCATTTTTGGCGATTACATTGAATCAAGGTTTTTGACAGTCTTGCTGCTGAGCTGAAACACGCTAATCATGCTTATCCAACATGACTAAAGCATCTTGGCACCTTCTCTATTTTAGCTTCCAACTTGTGGGAAGGAACAAGCCAACATAATGAGGGCTAAATTTAGTTTTGTGCGGATGGTAGGGGAAGACGGGTATTTTTCAAAATGAAGTGCCATCTTGCATGCCCTTCTGTGCCAGATGGCTAACGCGTTTGAGTGTAGCCTTGTCGAAGGCTTCTGGTGTTCACCAAAAGTTGGGGTTCTTACCACATAACACCCCAAAGCGTAAGCGCTGAAGACCAAGCCCTATACCACAAAATGAGTTAACAGAACTGATGGCAAACACAAGCAACCAAATCAGTCGGCTTGGGGTTTTAAACTTTGCTTTCCGGCAGCCTGGGCATTCGCGCGGACCAATCCCATTCACGGAGTTGAAGCTGCAATGGTTCTCCTTTGCTGAATTTCGTGCTTATTCATGGATTCATGATAACCCCTTCAACGCTTACACGCAAACTTCGACATTAACCAAACAGGTAAGATTTATTTACATCCTTCTCCTGAAGCCAGAAACCCTAGACACTCAACCCTAAAACAGAAGAAAACCCTAAACTGCTGACCCTGAACCTTAAAAGTCCCACCCAAACCTGCTTAGCCTCTTCTAGGGTGCCTGGATGCAGAATCACATCCGGCAGCTATTCGCACCATCGCTTTGAGCTACTATGCAAGCTTAAAGAGTTGTGTAGAGGGTGAGCTGCACCTCCCAGTGCCGGCGGTAGAACAGTGCTCAAGGTACCTTCCCCTGTCTGTGGTTTTGTGACCCGTCGGGTTCACTTGCAACGCTGCGTTTTGGTGGATGTTTGATGTTTTTTTGTGTTTTCGGGCAACGTTTTGAGAGGGTCATATGGAAGTTTGCGGAGGGTTGTTTTTATGCAGGCTTGTCAAGGCATCGAGGTGAACGGAGGATGTTTCTTGTGTTTTCGGGAAAGGGCATGACAGGGTCGTTTGGACATTTGCGCGGGGTTGTTTCTCATGCAGGTTTGTCCAAGGCAAGCGGAGGTGCATGTTGGAAGATTCAGAGTTCGAGCAGGGGCTCGAGATGCTGACGGTGGCCCTTGCGTTTAGCTATATAATTTTGCCAGATGCAAGCAGGACACACTTGCCTGCCAAGTAACCGATTTCTCCAGGTTAGTCCGTCTGGGATTCTTTCGATTCTTTGGGCTCAGCATGTTTCGGGTTTAGGGT
>CAJNIZ010046142.1:12135-28520 GCA_905231905.1 Symbiodinium pilosum | reverse complement strand
TTGCCGTCAGTGCGCATGCACAAAACACTGGCCCTGCCAGCACATTTGCACATGTTGACCAGAGTACCCAGTGAATCTACAGGACCTGAAACCACTGCAAGCCCAAAACCCACCGTTGGAAGTGAACCCGTCAGGTTTTGTGAGGAGCCCGTTGTGCTTGGGATATCGCGCCCGGGGCCCATAGGAAGGTTGTTCCGAAAAGACTGCATGCGGGCAACCACACTCCAGGCCTGTAAGAACCTTTCAGCCGTCCTTCGCTTAAGTGCTGTCACGGCAGCCAAAGAATTCTCCACATTCCGAGCGTCGACCAGATTAAGGAGGCCTTGGTCTCCGCGCGAGAAATCGAAACCGATGAAAGGCGTATGTTTTCCGTATAGTCTGTGTTTTCGAGTCATGTACAAGCAAGGGACGCAATGTTTCGGCCATCGCAGGCATTATCTAGAGTATGTGTTTTTCGAGTCATGTACAGGCTGTGCAGGCCAGGGACGCAATGTTTCGGCCGTCGCAGGCACTGTCTAGAGTGGCCGGCAGATTGGAGTGGCCGTCCGGACCGCGTGCATTCATTGCCTCATATGGATCTTATGCGCCATTCTGGGGCCATGTGTGAGCAGACGAGATGCGCGCAGGCATGGTTCAAACCTATGGATCTAGTACGTCCTTTTTGCTCCATGCACGTCTTATACATGCTTTTGGGGAGTGCCAAGTCAGAGTGCAGGTATTGCCTAAACCTATAGGCGTAGTCTAAACTTATGGATATGATGGGCATTTTTGGGCCGTGTGCGAGCACAGGAGACGCACGCCTGCACGTCCGCAGCCTGTGGGTCTAGTATGCCGGTCCAGCCACGAACAGGTGGCATAACCTCTTCGCCAACATTCTTATACATGTTTGGTTGGGCACTCATCCAGATGGCAGGGCAGGCATTGCCCAAACCTATATGGATATAATCATTGTGTTCTCGAGATGTACGGCCAATGATGTAGCAGCTGAGCCCGTGCATTTAATTGCACTTGATTGAGGCACTCATGCAGTCTGCAAATTTGCCTAAACCGAAAGACCTACGGAGCTATTTGTGTTTTTCGGAGCCATGTAACAGCAGGTCTTTGGCATTGGCTGTCAAGTAACCAAGAAATCTGAGGAGGACTGCCCCCGCAACATGTAATAGGAAACCCTCAACCCATTAAGGTTGAGAATTGGGTGGGTGGGTGGGTTGGGAGGGACCACTGGACGCAGGCGCGCAGCATAACACACGTCCCGCGTGGTGGCGTGCGCGGCACATTGGCAAACCCTGAACCCTGAACCCTAAACCCTATCTAAACCCTAAACCTCCAAACTCAAAAGCCCAAGACTCTAAAACCCTGAACCCTGAAACCCTGAACCTGCCAAATCTTAAGCCTTAAAACCCTAAACCAAAAAACCCTAAACCCGACATGGCCCTATCAGACCAGGCTCTGCCAGGCCGGGTCGATTGTGGTTGAACTCAAACACATCTGCTCCCCAAACCTAGGGATATGGGGGTTTAGAGTTTAGGGTTGCAAGCGGGATCATATGGTGGTTTGTAGGGGGCTTAGGGTTTAGGGCTTAGGCTTGGGGATTATGAGGTTTAGGGCCTAGGAGAAAAGAACCCTGTACAAGGATTATGTTATGGTTTAGGGCTTAGGGTGTAGGAAGCCCATACAGGACTTGGCTTTAAATACTGCTCCCAGAACTGGGGAACATTCATGCAGGGACCTGTATCAGAATTGGAACCCCACTTTGGGCATTATTTACAATGAATTGAAGGAAATCCCCATATAAGCATTGTAGAGGGTCAAGGATGGTCCTCAAAAAAAGGAAAGCTGCATAGAAATGAAAAGGGTTAAGGGGTATTTAATATGGGGCTTAAGGTCTCTGAAAGTCAAGGGTCTTTTGTTGGGCCTGGTACTCATAATACGGACTACAGTATATTGGGGTATATAGGCGGCCCCCTGCTTATGGAGATTCCAGTACCGTTGACGTGCAAAAATCTGCATGACCCTAAACAGCATATTTCCCCGGATTTAAGCATAGGGTGATGCAGGAGTGTGTCCATCCGGTGTTACTAACAGTCAATATTTTCTTTGTGTATACACAACAATACAAAATGTACTGCAACAACAGCCCAGAAACGGTCTCGTCAACATTTGCATACACCAAAGGGATTCCGATATTAGTACCTTTGGGTAAGAGACTTCAAGTCGAAACAGAGCTACTTGTCATACTCATATAAAATGAATGTCTAAAGAAAAACGATGCCAGCTTGAACAATGAAGTGCCCTTGGGAAAGTTGTAGGTCTTGCCCGAAATCTCGCAAGAAAAGTCCTCCGTAGCAATACGGCTGGAAATAGTCACCGGTGGGGAAAGGCGAGTGACTTCAAGAATGTACCTGCGGGCTCATAGAAACAGGGTTAACTTTTTGGGGACCCTGTAAATGGGACCTCGGGGTATCTGGTATTGGACTGATACATGACTAGCTCAAATGCAACTTTATTAGGAGGAAGAACCGCAGTAGTGATTCAAGCTTATCATGCCTCATGTTATTGCTACTATTACTATTACTACCATTATTAGTACTATTACTGTTATTTCTATCTTTATTATTACTATGGTCCCTCCATGCTCGGGCATCACCGCCTCAGAACTTCATCTTCATCGTCCAAGTTGAGCGTGTCCCAGAAGGGGCGAGGGTCCATCGTGAGGCTGCCGTGCGAGTCCCCCGAGGCGCACAACCAAAGACACATGCGAGAACCTCGCAGGATGACTTACTGTGGGATTAGGGTTTAGGGTTTAGGGGTTTAGGGGTTAGGGGTTGAAGGGTTAGGGTTTAGGGTTTAGTGGTTTCTTCCCTACCGACCACCAGTAAGAGCGAAGTACAGAAAGTGTGGATTCTGGAACTTACGGGCTAGCTTGAGGATAGCACTGCGTTACTTGCAAAGAGTGGGGTTGTCTTCGCAATGCCCTTATGCACACAGAGTAGAATTTCCATATCTATGCGCGCGCTGGCCTCATTCAAGCAGCCGCGAAACATGGCCATTCCAGAAAGTAGTTTTACTAAAGGCTCGAAACATCTTTCACATCAAGCAAGCACACACGCCCTCAAGGCAAACCTATACAAGCATGGACTCTACTTGAAGATGATAAGTTGTGTAAGTAGGGGTTGACGCATCCAAAGAAGGATTACAACAAGAGGCATCTGTAGTGATCTGACTTCTAGCCCCGGCCTTCACCACCCATTAACCTCCAGGTTAAATGCAAACTCACAGGAAAAGTCTCGACCTCCACCCAGATAGGGTAATTTAGAATAATTTCAATTCCCTATTTAAGGTCATTTTGGTACTATTCCTTACATTAAAGTACCCTGCGGGACCCAGTGAATGAGTCGTAGGAAAAATCATTAACCACCATTTAGGGTGAGGTCGCTTTAAATTGTCCAGCCCAGAGGAAGGTCGGACAATCTGGCTCACCCTGTAGGTCTGGCTTGAGGCTAGGCGTCAAGGTGTAAGGTCGACTCCCATACGCCGCAACCCCTTCAGGAAGCTTCAGGAAGTATATTAGATTGAGCCCACGAGAGATGTCGAAGTTGAGCTCCCAAGTCATACATAAGCAGCAGCATCCCTACAGAGGTTATAGGATTTAGGGTAGACCCTGAATTCCTCAAACCCTCGCCTTGAACGCCAGCGATACGCATGATCGAGACCATGAGCACGGCAAGCTCTTTTGCGGTCATGTTGTTGTACTCCGGCTTCACCTAGGACTGCAGGGTTTCAGGCCTATAGAAGAGTTAAATGGATCCCTAAGGGTCCAAGGACCCATAATGGGGCTTTAGGGCCAAATACCCTTAATGTTATAGAATTTGGGCCCTAAAGCCCTATTATTTGGGTCCTTGGACCCTCAGGGAATTCTATGTGCTATGAGCGGGAGTTTGCCGAGACTACGGCGGAGGCCCTCAACCGCAAACCTGATCAACCGAAGACGCCTAAACAATGTGAACATGCCGTGGGGCACTATATACTGTATAGGCTGATGCCCATCCCCTACCCTAAAATTCTAGAATCTTACCCCCGAAAACGAAAAGGGACCGCTAGGAACCGTCGCCAGTCAAACACAGCACCCCTCCCTTTGTGACCAATTCCCATTGGCCTGGAAGTTGGCAAAGGCAGGGGACTTCTCGTAGAGGGCCCCCACCTCCAAGGGTTTAGGGTTTTAGGGTTTAGGGTTTCAGGGTTTTAGGGTTTAGGGTTTTAGGGTTTAGGGATGAAGGATCAAGGAGTTGTAAATTGGACCCTAAGGTTGGACCCTTATTTTTGGAAAGCCCGTCGAAGGGACAATAGTACTTATGTATAGGGAAGGCACGGGCTCTATGTTTGTATCAACCTTGGGTCTGACTTCGGGTCCCACTTTAAATCCTTTCAGAAGATGATGTTTCTTGGGAAGCCCTGTTGAAACAAACGGCCCATTGATGCTTTCTGCGATGCTGCACCATGCTTGAAACTTCAGAAACTTCCAATGGCTGGGTTCGAGTTGAAGGTTCGTGGTCTTATTAAGGCACGACGGATTCTACAGGCAGTCGTATCGAGAGCCAGTCGCCTAGGGTTCCGCCCTTTCCCTCATACTGACAGTCCTGTGCCCAATGGCAAGCAAGCAATCCCGTTTACCAATCCGCCGCTACACAGCTCACATGCACTATCATTATTTTTCTTATTATTACTAGTCTGCTTACTCTTATTAGTTTTTAAGAAGGTGAGTATCATTAGTATTAATATTATTGGTGGTGGCGCCTCCTTCTCACAGGAAATAACAAAGGACACAGACTCTGAACCCCGGATCTGGAACCCGAGCCGTCAACCCTAGCTTGAAGAGGTTTGGGGGAATGGTTCCCTTGATAACCCGTAAGGGATTTAGGGATTAGGGATTGGGGCGTAGGGATTAGGGATTAGGGCTTAAGGGATTGAGATGGGGGCTGTTGTGGGCCCATGCTCCTTGACATGCTGGCACGACTGATGCCAAGGGACAAGCTTATCATGACTGTGCACATTCCTTAAGGACAGCATATCAAATTGTGAAAGTTGCACATCATTGCGACATGTGTTACAGATGTAAGCAGGAATTCTTAGATGTCTTCGATCTTAGGCTCCTGTTCTCCCTATGTTTCTATGTATGAAATCTTTACTAAATACGCTGTAAATCTAATTTCGATCTGACCTCTCAAGTCTAAGCTTCTTTTATATGTATGTATATATGTATATATATATAATAAAAGGCCCTTCTCTCTGCAATTCTCATGGCTTCCAATGCATGCGATGTTCCGACTAGTTGCTCATTCCTGTTGGAATCTGAGTCACATTTATTCAGGAATTTTGTGGAGAAGACAAGAAGCCCCAGACTTGTGAACTCTTCGTTAAACTTGAAATCTGCGGCCCCAGAACTGCGGGACTAGGTTTTTGCTATGTTTTCTAATTTTCGGGTTTAGCCTTACCCTAAGGGTCCAAGTACCTAATAATCATATACTTACCCAAAACCTGTACTATAATTACTATTCGCAGAACCCTAAGTACCCAATTATTGGGTACATGGACCCTTAGGGTTACTTATTTTCCCATTTACGCTTACTGCAGACCTAGGCCTCGTCTTGGTTTGTTTTCGGTTTTAGTTTAGGGTTTAGGGTTTAGGGTTTGTTCCCATTTACGTACTACAGACCTAGACCTCATCTTTTGTTGATATGATTTTGACGCGCTCCTTCAATTCTAGACCGGCCCCCCAACGCATTGTGTGTCGAACTTCTCGATTTTTGCGATAGGGCCGCTCTTACATGGATATTTTTAAAGAGAACAGAAGAGAGATCTCTCTTCTGAACACAGGTTTCGTTCTAGACATAGGGCCTCATACATATTGTATTACGTATTTTTGAATGCAAAACATGTGTAGCACGAAGCCTTCTCCGTATGATGCTTCAACTCAAGCTCCAGTTATAGTCCCCCTTCAGTAGATAGAATATGGCTTTGGGTACATTATAATAAGATCCCCATATACCCCACATTCTATCTACTTAAGGGGGACTATAAATCCTAATTCTTACAGATAGGACTGTTGCGGGCCCGTATAAACTAGGGTGTATTTACTCCACCACTAAGTTTACCGCAGCGGCAGCCTTGTCGATGACGGCGTGGTTGGAGAAAAATGGCAATCGGCCCAGGGGCTCAAGATAGTGCGATAAGCCTCCTTGACCTGTCTGGTAGGCAGGTTTAGGGTTTAGGGTTTAGCATATGGCCAAACACCAGTGTTCTCCATTTCAACAACAAAAATGGGGAGACAAGTTAACACCTGAGTGTGCACCTGCCTCGCCCGAGTCATCAGCGTTCTTCTTGGGTCTATGGGTGTACCCGATGAAGGGACAGTAGGCGTGGAAGAGACTGCAAAGAGTTGTTGTTGTTGTGGTTGTGGTGGTGGTGGTGGTGGTGGTGGTGGTGGTGGTGGTTGTTGTTGTTGTTGTTGTCTCGAGGGTCTTTATGCTTACAATCTAGAGCGGTCTCATCCAAAATCTTCTTTCGCACACCGGGAAATGACTGGACCCCTTTTTTTTCTGCACTAGGCTTGCAAGCTTTCGGTGGTAGAGCGCACAGGGCTCAAGATTCTCCCCAATATTCAGCTTTCCATCCTTGCCAGAATTCAGATAATGAATGTTGTGGCCTCAACCCTAACTCCTAAACATCAGCCTCTGGCTACAGCCACACAAGGAACTAGGACCACAACAGCGGTAATCATTGAAGCCTCTAGATTGGGGCACATGTCTTCGAGAAGCCGAAGCTCGAAGGCGACAGCATCAAAGCTGAGACACTTAGGAAGTGGCTTCATAGGGGCCATTATGAATCATTCTTATGGTCGTCATTATTGGGCCTTACAAGCTGCAAGGACTTAGATGTAACACAACACTCGCAAAACGACCTAGCGAGGCGTCTGGCAGTGAGTTGGTGCCCCTGGCCTGGGTTTAGGGTTCAGAGCACTTGCAGCAACAAAAGCCCAAATGACTGGGCCCAAACCTCCTCAGTGCTTGGGCTTCAGGGTTAAGGGATATTACCAGGTGAAGGGTCTAAGTAGTATTAAAGGCTTCAGGGACAAATCCGGTTCAGAAGTCCTACCAAAGGTCCCATTTGACGCTAAGAAGGACTTTCTACCGCTAGCTCGCCTTCAAACATCGGATTGAGCGTGTCCATCACCTCCTTACTCTCGATATCCAAGCCGAAGAGCACGTGGTGCAAGTACTTGGTCCAAAATAGTTGTTGGCCATCGTTGCTGAAGAAGAAGGCGTGGTTGGCCATACTCTCATAAGCCTCGGCCAACTGCTTCATGAGCTTTATCGAGAGGTCATCGGTCTCCCTGGTCACTGAAGCCGGAGTGAACAAGGTATCAATCATGCACTGTCGGAAGGCTTCGTGGTCCCCGGTGCCTCCCAGGGCCTTGTTCGTAAGGCTGAGGAGGAAGACGCAACGACCAGACTCCCCATGAGGCAAATTCTTCGCATACAAGGGGTGCTCGCCCAACCAATGATTCCGCGCCTGAGGGTTCTGCACCGCCTTCTTGACTTCCTCAAGTGTGCAGCATCCATGGCTTTTCCAATGTGAAGGGTCTAGGTTACAATGTTACCTTGAAGTACCCCTAAAAGTGAATAGTGAATGGTTTTGGTTTTAGAGTTACCCTGAAATCTCGCGCAAGGGTTCAAGGTTACCCATTCGACAGCTAAGCATCTGCATGGCTGCCCATCCAAACCTGCCCGGCGGAGCACACGTTCCTGGATTGCTGTTCAGGAACTTAAATTTAGTGACTATAATAAGGAAACCCGTATTTACTATATAATTACCCATATTATGGTAACCCTAAAACTCTAACCCCTCTATAAACTCATATTCTGACAACTTAACCTCAGTTCTTGAGCAGCAACCCAGCTTCTTGCCCCATTTGTTGAAGATGATCATGGCGAGGTCGGTGCCGCCTGCCCCGATGCTATCTACGATCTCCACAGGAGGGAGTAGAAGGCGAACGAGGAGATTCCACGGCCTGGATATCGTTCAAGGTCTAGGGTTTAGGGTTTCGCACAATTAGGGGTACCCTGTTGGGGATTATGTTTTTTTGGGGGTCAATATTCGTGTGCCCTATTTTGGGAAACTACCATACATCCTGGGCTGGGGTGGTCATAGAATTTAGGGTATAGGGTGTCTCAGTGAGGGAGTGCGCTGGTGTTGGAAGCACCCAATCGCGCACCCGGACCTGCATGAGCCCATCCCCGCTGGCGCCCCACCCTCGCTTCGACGTTTACGGGTCAAAGGTTAGCTCTGATGGCGGTCCTGTTTTTCATATTTGTTTTCTGGCGCCTGTCTATACCGGGCGGGTGCCAGGTTTGGGCTGGGTCTGTCTCGAGGCTTCTTGTTTTGTGAGATTGAGCTTTGCCTGGAATCCTTCAAGCCTTGAACATGTTGGATTTGCCTGAACGTGTGGGAAGGCCTTGCGGGCTCTGGGAGGCCCTGGGCAGTGCTGGGAGTAACCAAACCCGGCGACCTGACACAGCCCACAGCTGCTTGTGGGACTGGGAGCTCCGGTCGCGAGCCCGAGGACTTTGGGCTCCGGAGCTACCTCGCCTGCCTGCTTCGATGCGTTCGCCCAGGGCTCACTCAGTTTGAGGTTTAGGGTAATTGCCTAGATAGAACACACCTTGGGCCCCAAATACCTGCGTAGGAACCGCGTTAAACCGCAGACGGTTACTATGTATCTTTTCGCAGCCTGTGGGCTAAAAGACTGCTCTGGTATATTGCGTTGCTGTCTGATGCTGTGTAGAAACCGGCCGTTGCCGCAGAGTATTTCCGTGCTATCCGTGCTAAAACCAACCATTATCAGGGTCCTCTCAACGCATAACATCAGTGTCTGTGTGACGACGTACTACATGTGATGTGGCTGTGCCATACAACAGGCATCTCCCGCATAAAGCCCTTCATTTGGACACCGTCCCACACAAGCCGCCTGCAACTCCAAGAAAAGAGGAAAAAATCTCGCGGGTTGCTTGTAAGGAACTTTAGACTAACTGGTGTTTTCGAGGAGAGCAAACGATCTGATATAAATCCATTTCTGCGGTAACTTTGCCTTGAGTTCCTTCAGAAAACAAACCCAGAATCATCTCGCAAGTCCTCCAATACAATTACCCGGACCCTACAATCCCGTCTAATCCCTACGGATATCCCTACGGCCCTGCCCTAACCCTAAACCCTAGACCCCAAATTAAACCCTAAACCCTAAACCCCAGGCTTCAAGGGCCAGCTTCCGAATCGCGACTCACTAACCCTAATCCCCAAACCTCTAACTCTCAGCCCTAAGCCCTGAAGCCAGGTTTATGGGTTTCGGGTTCATCACATACATAAGCCTTAATACCCAAGTTTTCAACCACACACTCTAGACCGTAAACCTGAAGGACCAAACCGTACGCCCCAAACCCTAACCACCAATCCTAAACCCTCATGAAAACTGTGCTGTATAAGGGTGCCAGTGGCAATGAGATGTTGATATTCCCTATTGGGTTGAAATATACAGCATTGACTTTCCCGATTGGGCTTGAAATAGACTGCATGTTCAAAACCCTTTGGAGAATAGCACCATCTCCCCAAACAACCAGCCCTCCCGCCCCTAATACATAATGTCATTATATCAAAGGCATGCATTCAAGAACCCTAAACCCTGAACCACGAAGCCTGAACCGTAAGTTCTTTCGCAGCGGAAACCAGAAACCACGGGAACCCTTCGGAGCGCCCTAAACCCTCAGCCCTAAACCCTCAACCCAGGGGTGACCTTTGGAGCGCCCATAAGAAGAAGCTGTTCTTGAAGCAGAGGATGATGACCAGCTCCACGATTCCTCAGCTGATTCGGCTTGGGATGTAGAGCTTAGGCTTTGGGTATTAGGGTTTGGGCTTAGGGTTGAGGGATGGACAGTCTGCTGTCAGTGTTTAGGATTTAGGGATGAACCAAGCGATGAATTCAATTATGATATGGGTTGTGGGCTCACGCAAGATTAAGAGTAGGGGTCCCTCATACAGGATTGCAAAGAACAAGTTGGGGTATGGAGAGGGGTATGTGGACTTCAGCAGTAGGATTCGGATGGTCAAGGCCTTCGTGGTTTGTAAAATAAAGTTGAAACAGAAGCCCATCACATAATTTGTAGGTACTGACCGCTTCGCAAGCACAGGGGGACACGTTGGAAAAAGCTACGCCCCAATGAGTCCACAAAAGTTCAGGGAAGGCTCCATAGATGACAGCAAGCCAGGCAATGGCAGCTGACACCGGCCAGAGACCGAAGATGATGAAAAGCACCATCGCCACCAAGGTTGTCGGAAGCACCACAAACCAAAACATGTTCCACGAGACTAGTGCACCTGGCAGGCTTGAGAAGGCTAGGAGGTGTTCCTTGAATAGGGCCTCATTCTACATGAGCAACTGTCTAAACTCCTAGTGTCTCCCTGGATAACCCATATAGTAGTCCCCTATATAATCCCCTTTAAGGAGTTAAGACTATGGCTCACATGAAGACAGGGCATTGGGGGGTGCTTGCTACAACCCGAAGAGGAAAGTACGAGTACTTCTGTTGACGCAATGTTGTTCTAACGTGCCATAGAGTCCATAGATGTGACCTCGCACAGCAGCATATTCGCTGCGCTGTGCTCTATACCCGTTGCTACGGCAAAGCTTCCATCCATGAATCTGCTACAGCTTCCACAATCATACAGTGAACCAGATGCAGCCCCCTAACTATCCATAATAGAATATAGTAGGTTATAAGATATTCCAGTATGTTTTATCGTAGAATATAGTAGACTATGGTATGTTCTAGTATATTCTAAGGATAATAGAATGAAAATGGAAACTACTACATTATCATAGGGTAGACAAACTGCAGCTACACCCAAACTGCAACATGGCTTCTGATGCTCTAGCCGAAGATGCCGCCCAAGACGGGTGTGGTTTGTTGGGACATCTCGCTTGACGCAAGCAGTCCCTGACGCTCCTGCGACTCTTGCACGGTCATACCTTCACCGACGCAGGTTTGGGTGCTTTGTGTTAGGGACCCTTATCCCTAAACCATGAATCCTATTCTGAAAATCAGAGATGGGCCCCAGTGATGAGAACTAGGCACCGGTTGTCTTTTTCCTTTTGGCTTTGTAGGTGTGGGACGTTTGAAAGAAGGCTAGGGGACCTTGGGCAGAAGACTATATGCATAGTCTTGTTCTTGGGTCTATTATAAGCCCTATATATATACACACACCTGATGATGATGTAGTCGTTTCCATGTTCTTGTCTCTTACCCCCACAATATGCTGGAGATATACTCTAATCTACGATTTTCTATTGTAGAATAGTTACAATGTCAGAAATGGCCACTGCTGGGCAGGGCACTGGCTTCCTGAGATACGGAGTAAGTTTTGGTTTAAGTGCCTTTTTGCGGCGCAGAGTATGTTAAGGGTTTAGGGTTTAGGGTTTACATTTTTCACGGGCTTTCGGAGGCTCTGAGGAGAAAACGTTCCTGATAGATGCCCAAATTCCTGCTGAAGGCTCTGGCACGCTGACCTTGCAGCCGACATGCCACGAGCCGCAGTTGAGCCAGGAAATTCAGAGGCAGGTAAACTGGAATGCTGCTAAGGGCCTTAAACTAAGTTACTATAACTAAAAAAACCGGTTATCTTATGTATACCCATATTATGGTAACTTAAAAAGCCTCGACCTTAAACCCTGAACCCTAAACCCTACATTATGGACGAGGGAACATACTTGTATGAACCACAGTCTAAACTCCCAGTATCCCCCTTAATAACCCCTACAATACTCCCCAATATCATCCCCTATATAAGCCCCTTTAAGGTGTTTAGACTATAACTCATATAAGCTCCTTAAAAGCAACCCATTAGGAGGACCCCCCACCCTGTAATAGTCATATAATAAGAATATAAGAGGACCCTAATATAATCCCTATTATCCCTTATAGTCACTATTACTGGGTGGGGGGTCCACCTCAGCAAACCCAGTAAAAGCCCAACTCAGAGCTCAAAGGTAACGCCCCCAAGAGGGCCCTTGCTGCGTTTTCCGACATCCTTTGAGCTCTAATGTAATCTCCCCCCAAGGTTAGGGTTTAGGGTCTATAATGGGAACTGGGTTCTATATGCCCTATAGTTACATAACCCAGTAACCTACTTGTTAGGTGACTGGAGCCCTAGGGTCCTATAATCTCCTTACTAACCCCTATTGCACTCCCCTATATGACCCCTTGAAGGAGTTTAGATTGTAGCTCAATTGATCCTTGCACGAGCCTGAGGCCTAAATTGAGGCTTCCTACAATTCGGGGTACCGTTTTGGGGATCCCCATAATCAGGACTATAATATTTTGGAGTCTACATTGGGGTTCCCTTATTTTGAGAGATTGCCAATTAGGATCGCTAAGAGTATGTGCTCAAACTAGCGGAAGTCTTATACTGGCCTTGTGCCAATGTTACCCACAGGCGAAACCAAACGGCTCGCTCCCAAAACTCTCGAACAAAAGGTCTTCCCTGCACTGTCTGCACAGGCATAGCCAGAACTTCCGGAATGGTAATGAAAGCAACGGTCCACAGCAACGCGAGTGTTTCAGGGTTGAATGCATTTCTCCAGAGGTAGTGCAACTTCTACGTGTCTGCAAGCAGGATTGTCGAACCAGCCCCTGCGACGCCAAGTCTGGCATATCTGTCACAGAGAGGTTAGCAGTATTGAGCAGCTGCAGATATATCACTCTACTTATAGGGTTTAGGCAACCCTAAACCCTAAACCCTAAACCCTAGGGTTTATAGCGAACATAGCTGAGGCCAGCCCAGAAGATTCTTATGAAGGAAGATAAGCCGGCAAGCCTGACATACCGGCCCCTCCTATACCAGTCGTGAAGGGGATCCTCCTTAAGGCCCCTATAATAAGGACTATAGTATATGAGGAATTACGGTATATGTGTATATCTTGGGTCCACCGATTTCTGGAAACTCCGATATTTTCTGACAACCAGAATATTGTCGGAGGATGAGGGTAGTATGCAGGGTATACGCTAAACCCTAAACCCTGAACCCTAAACCGACCCTCATTTCGCCACCTTGTGCTAACTGGACGGTTCCTTACCCTTGGGATCCAAATGCCCCAATGTAGCTAATATTTACAGCCTTTGGGGCCCAATGTAGGTATCATTTTGTATACTTGGATCCCTAGGGTTATACAGGCAATCGGCTTTCAAAATGCCCCCTGAGAACATCATTTTTGTTCGAGTGGATGCTGTCGTCTAGGAAAGTGTTGTTCCTGTAGATGCACGAAACGCTGCATGAATCTAGATACCATGACCACTTTCCAGGGTAAAGGTGCATAGGGTCATGCAGGATTGTGTCCATCAGCAATTGTGCGCGGCAGAAAGGTTTAAAAGCTTCTTGCAAAGTATCTCCTGCCGGTGGACGGCCTTTGGCTCTGGGTGAAAACAACTTCAAGACTCTCTCAAACACACACACACACACAAGAAGCTGGCCCAAACTCTGTCATTCCAAAGCTTGAACATAGGGCAATCTCAGCGCTGCTTCTGCATAACCAAACATTTGGCTTGAAGCCACGTGACGTTGTTCTAACCTGCTCCTGGAAAACACCCCTGCGCCTACCCACCTCACAGATTTGCGAACGCGAATATAACAACAAACAAGAGCATGTCAGGGCATGCGGAACCCTAAGCCTGGTAGTTAAGGTTGCAGCATATAGGGTTCCAAAGAAGAAACCTTGAATGAGGAAAGCTCAACGAAAATGCAAAGCTTCTGAATGTCATTTAGCGCATGTCCACCCTGACTCCAAAGGTTTCCTGAATCCTACACCCCTAAGCCCTAAGCCCTAAAGTCTAAACCCTAAACTCTGAACCCCTAAGCATCCCTAAGCCCTAGAGCCCTAAAACCCTAAACCCTTAAACCCTTAAACCCTAAACCCTAAACCCCTAAACCCCCTAAACCCAATTCCAGGTTGATGTCTGAGCCCTAGCCTGCTCTTGAACGAGATCGAAGACAATGATCGCGGAATCCTAGAGGTTGGGTACTGCCCCCCCTCAGTAACAGTTGGATAATAAGTATAATATGGTATAGGGTTTAGGGTTTAGGGTTTTGGGTTTAGGGTTTAGGGTCCCCCAGTAACAGTTGGATAATAAGTATAATATGGTTATATATAGCCCTTAATAGGACCCCTAATATAGACTGTTACTGGGGGGCAGTACCCAACCTAGGGGCAAGGCTACCAGGGTTTATGGATATTATCCCAAGAATGGAGAATCAACTGGAAAGAAGTTGAACATGGCATGGGAACTGGGATGATATGGGCATTTAAGTACCTAGACCCTCCTGGTACCCTTGCTTGGGATCAATGGCCCCTAACAGTGGGTACCTGATAGAGAGTGGGTGGAGTCCTGGAGGGTCTAGGCAGGTAAGGCCACCAGGGAGGTTCTCATATTCATGGGCCGCCCCTTGTTGCGGCTCCCTAGCCCTAGTTTTGGGTGAAGGGGAGGGCGTATGTAGTTAGACGTTTCAGGGCTCGGCTTATCAGGATGACCTTGGCTCATTTAGGGCTTAGGGTTTAAGATGTCCACCATGTGATTCAGATGGGTGTGTGTGTGTGTGAACATGGAAGCCTTTCAGGGGCCCCTCTCATACGGATTCTTGTATTCAGGAGGTACACCAGCACGAGCCCAGATGATATGTACGTCAATTTATGATAACACACTGCGCACAGGCTTCCTTAGAGATGGGTCCCTGGGCAGGGACAAGCAGAGTTATCTTGAACTAGAGACGGCTGTTTTTTTAGAGCGTCGTTCACAACCTAGGAGGCAATCACAAATCAAGATTTGAACACCTTTTTCCCCTCTTTGAGCGCTCGCATCTGATTCGCTTACGCCAATCACAGAACAGCTACCCCCAAATCCCAGCAACAACTGCGCGCTCCGGGGCCCGTCAGCTATGTGAATACGGTGATCAGTGTAGACACAAGAAGAATGAGAAGTATTAGCACAAAGGCCGGTACTACTCATCATTGAAGTGATGCTTTTGGTAACTGCATTCCTCTTGGTGAAGCGTATGTCCTTGAGATCTTGCTACAAGCGCTGGCGGCGGTCCTCCCCAGTTGTGATGAAGCACTGCCTGCGCGATCAAGTGGAATCAGGCGTGACGATTGACACGGCTGGGGACGTTCTTGCGTCATTCTTTGTAATGATCTGTAGTATGGCCACGAAACACTTCATGGAACAGAAAGATTGTTTGGCATAGTTGCAACCCCATTTGCGAATTTGTGGGCCCTGTCTATTACATTGTGATTACTATGACTACGAATAAAATCTTAACGCTACTGTTATTGCTGGTATAATGTTATATTACCATTATTATTGTTATTACCGCTACCGTTATTTCTACTACTAAAGGTTAGGATAAGAGCGTTGCGCTGTAATTCTTAGGAGGAGGAGGAGTCCTGGGCTCGGGCATACCAAAGACGAATTGGCCAGCTCATCCTCTTACTGGGGGTTAGTGGGGAAGAAGGGAAGCTAACACAGGGTTCAGGATTTAGGGTCTAGGGTTAGTAGGGAAGAACGGAATGTAGGGATTATGGAACACCAAATGGAAACCGCTAGAATATAACAGGGTATGTTGGGGTTATATAGCAGAGTATGAAGACATGTAATCCCTATCTGATCCTTATATGTTATATCCCGTCACTTCCTACCAACCAAGTAATTGGAGTTTTGCGACCTTCTTTGGGTCCCAGTGTTGATAGGCTCGCACCATTGGCTACACAACTTCATGCTTTCTGCCGTTTCCACGCTCTTCAACATGGAACATGACTTCACTCATTGCGCCGCCGTTGTCGATGTAAAAAGTCGTGGTATCTAGTCCAGGGCATAAGCAAACCGCAGGCGTGCTGCTTCTGTTGTGTTGGGGTTCCACCACTCGTGGCATTCCTTTGCGTGTTCGGGCTCCCCTTCACCATTATTCACCTTCCCCTGACTATTCTGTCCAGCCCGCTCCAAGCTAGCCGTCAATATTCCTTGTGTATTTTCAACAAAGCATACTTTTCCGTGGTCAAAGGAACTGCCAAGTACGGGGGGGCTGTAGCCATAGGGGGCGATTTCAGCAGCGGAGTTCACGGAGTGGGTAGCTTATGGATCGAGTATGAAAGGGATGCGGAGAGGTTACCGAAGTTTCCTACCAGGTTGGGGGTTTAAGTAGGGTTCAGGGTTTTGGGGTTCAAGTTGCCGCTCTCGAATTCGGCCGGAAGAATCATTGATTTTGACGGTTGTGGTGGCGGTGGTAGTAGTAGT
>CAJNIZ010046141.1:11250-30426 GCA_905231905.1 Symbiodinium pilosum | reverse complement strand
ACTATGACTACTACTGTTACTATTACTATGACTATGTCTTCATGAACAGCCTTGCTGGACATCTCCTGGACATCTCCGGGACCTGAGGCTGAAGTCCAGCCGGAGCCCCGATGACGGTTGCGAAGGTGCTGAGAAAGTAGGATGGATGCCGCCTAATTCTATCACGGGGACGGATGATGTTCATGAAGTGGACCCTCAAAATCAAATCCTATAACGAGGACAGATGATGTTTATGAGGAAGACCCTAAACCCCAAGCCCTAAACCCTCTAGTCCCTAAACCCCAAACCCTAAATCCTATAGTCCCTAAACAGCAAACCCTTGAAGGATTCTGAAGGCCCACTGAGGCTCCCACATCCACAGGCTTGGGGTAGGCAGCGGTGTGGCAGAAGGACTGCCTGGGCGGCAAGTTCAATCCCGAGCAGTTCCTGCGTGGCGTAGGACCCCGCCACCACAGCTACTATTATATTCAGTTATTTTGCCCCTCCATAGCTACACACATGGCTATCTATATCTATATATATATATATACCTCTCTCTCTCTCTCTCTCTCGGGGTGTGCGTCCCCGCCCCCAAACTCGCGAAGCCCGGGCCCTAATCCTTAAACCCCACATCTCAGAACATAGTCCTCGCCCCTGCGTGTGAGGTTTAGATGCGGTTGAAAACTCAAGCAAAAGTTTACAACACCTCACGACTACGCAGTGCAATCCTTCTGTTTAGCGTCTTGGGCGAAACCAAAAGCTCTTGATACGCCTGCTTCAACCCCCATATCGCGCGTTCATGATCATCACGACGACACGTCATGCACAATAATCATCGATACCATATCCCTTATACGAGTGTACATGGGCTCAACAATTATCTTCTCTTGGTAACCAGCATCCTGTCTCGGCCGACCTGAACGTTGGGCACTAAAGCCTACACCCTAACTCCTTGTCCCAAGGCCCGACATCACGTAAGCCTGAACGATTAACCCAACGTCAAACCCACACAAAAGTTCAAACCCTCAAATCACCGGAGCGCGAAGAGTGCCCGCTTAAAACCTGTAGGAGTTTCCCTTTTCCATTCCATTCCCATATATACCTCAATGTGACCCGAAACCCTACACTCTACACCCGAAACCCTAGACCCTTGATTCTTCCCAGCGGCATCACCAAGTCCGCCTGGAAGCCAAGGCAAGCCAAGTCCTTGAGCTCATCGCGGGTCATCGGTCCCGTGGTGTCCTTCCAAACACTGAAAGCTGGACTACTTTGGTTTCGGGTTTAGAGATAATATTAGGGTTTGGGGTTTAGTGAATATTTTAGGGTTTAGGGATTGATTATATTAGGGTTTGGGTTAGGGTTTGGGGTTCAGGCCCAAGCTCAAACAATAACAACCTAAAAGCCCTAAAGCCTCAACCCTAAAACCTAAACCCCGATAAACCTCAATCCGAAAACCTACACCCCCAAACCCCCTAAAACCCCTGAAAGCCTCCAAACCCTAAACCGCCTAAACCCTCAGTCCTACACGCCTCAACCCTAAACCCTAAACCCTAAACCCCCATCCTGGGAGCCCACGGTTCCCATGCGGGGCTCGCAGTAGGCGCCCGGAACCACGCCGTCCACACCGCAGGCCTTGCCAACCATCTTCTGGGCCAGGGTGAAGCCCTTAACCTGGATTTAGGGCTCAAGGTTTAGGGTTACCATAGAAGATTGGGTTTAGGGTTTAAGGGTTCAGGGGTTTAGGGTTTAAAGTGTGGAGCCCTGACCTGGGCTTAGCGTCTAGATAGGCGTAGGGTTTGGGGGGAGGGGTGGGTCATTCTTCTGGGATTCAGGAAATTTGAGAACTTCAAGTAATGGCAAGTATTTTTGGGTGAAGCCCTTAACCTGGGTTTAGAGCTTGGGGTCTAGGGTTGAAAGTTTAGAGTTTTGGGTTTAGGGTTTGGGGTTTAGGGTTTGGAGTTTAGGGTCTACAGTTTTGGGTTTGGTTTTGTCAGTTCGGGATTAGGGACATGGAGAGATACGGTCACATAGGGACATATACGAGTTGAGTAGGAAGTATAGAGTTTTGTAAAATCATGTGGAGATTATTATAAGCTTATACAGACAACGACATATTGCTCTAATAATGGAGAAACATTTGGAAAACAGGAAGATTGACGCGGGGACCGGGTTATATGGGGCTTCATGGGCATTACAAGGGACCTCAATCATCACCTATATCAATTTTACGTATTTGAGGTACCCTATACCGTACTTGTACAAGGAGTTGCATGGAACATGAAATGGAAACTGGAACTACATCTTCACCTGGGTTGGCTTTAGGATCCAGCGTTTAGGGTGTGGGGTTTGGGACGTAGGGCGCAGGGTTTGTAGGATGTAGGGTGTGGGGTTTGGGGAGCTTGGCTGTATGATTTTGCAGGCTTTGGGATGGGGTCTGGGTGCAGTAGTGCCCAAAACAAGCTTGAAATCCGGTTCCTTTCCAGGTTCTTGCTCGTCCTCAAGTAGACAACATCAAACATGTCATCCCTGTCTATACTTCCTGCTGAAGCCCCAAGTTCTGCATTTGAGCTGTAGTCTAAACTCCTAGCATCCCCCTTAATAAACCCTATAATACTCCAGCTTTTAGTACCCTATATAACCTCCTTCAAGAAGTTTAGACCCTAAACCGTAAACCCTATATAATCCCCTATATAACACCCTTTAAAGAGTCTAGACAATAGCTCTTTAAGGAGTTTAGACTATTTCTCATTTGAATCCCTGCCGTGTGGCGTTCACGTCTGGCTGAGCCATCTGCTTGAAGGTGGTAGACATGCCAAGTCCCATGCTCTCACGGGCCTGACTGCTTGATTTGGGGGCTTCCCAAAATCATGGGTACTGTGTTTTGGGGGGTGCCCATTATAAGGACTATAGTGTTTTGGGGTCTATATTAGGGTCCCCCTATTTAGGGAAACTACTATTTAAGGTTTAGTTGAGAATCCATAGGTTGAAGGTGGGGTATTGGTACTCTAGAATGTTAGATTGTAAGTAATGACAAAAACCCTGTATAAGCCCCATAATACATAGTAGTTTACATTTTCTTTTCCATTATCCCTATATAACCCCAATATATACCCTACAATCCCTATATCATCCCTATGTATCCCCAAGATAACCCCAAAACCGTTTGGTATTCAGGTGACTGTTTTGAAGGGGTTCCAGGGGTTTGGCGGCTTCAAGTTTGTGTCGTCTGAGTGTGGTCCCCCAGCCACTCCACCCTCAAAAAACTATAGTCCCCCTTAAGTAGATAGAATATGGGGTATATGGGGATCTTATTATAGTATACCCAAAGCCATATTCTATCTACTTAAGGGGTACTATAGGCCTAACCCCCCAACCGATAAAGCCCAAACCCTACCGAGGGGTTATATTGGGATTACATGAGGTTTAGGCTTCAGGGATATTTCCATCATAATGGAATCAAATGGAAAAGAATATGGAAAATGAGATGGAAACCGGACCCTAAACCCTGAACCCTTAGGGGGGGTATCTTGGGAGTTTCTCGGGAAGTGAAGACCCTAAATGAGATGGTAGGGATATATAGGGTTTCTAACGGAATTATGGGGTTCCTTATCGGGGATTATATCGGGCTTAAACCACAGACCAAAACCCTGCTTGCAACCTTAATTGTCTACAGTTTAGCAGTAGTACTCATCCCTAGTCAATGAGCGTAACTCATGAAGCTCTAGGTTATAGGGTTTACAGCGGCTAAATCCCTAAAGCCCTAACCCACTAAACCCAACTTGCAGCTCCCTGCTGGGCGGCGCCTTGTTGGTGAGGCCGCGGCCAATGATGAGGGGAATGCGACCGCCTGCTTGGACCTTGGGAGCTGTAGGTCAAGAAGTTGTTCTTTGTACCCAAGGTAGGGTTTAGGGTTTAGGGGTTTAGGGTTTGGGGGCCCTAGACCATGGAATGTGGCCCTGAATGAGGGCATTTGGGACTCCATAACCTAAGGTTACAAACATTAAGGGTACAAACTTAGAAGTCTTTGAGTTGGGGTTCAGGATTTAGAGGCTAGAGTTGAGGTATCAGGGGTTTAGGCGCTCGGGGTTTAGGAAGGGCTGAAGGTTTGGGATGTCAACTTTCGGGTCCAGGGCTGAGGATATAGGGCTTTAAGGGCTTCGGGCTTGAGGGTTGCAGGGTTTAGGGTTTAGGGTTTAGGGCTCTCTTGCATTGTAGGGATTTAGGGTGGCTTCGGGGTTAGGGTCGAGGGATTAAGTACAATTGCCCTGGCCTATCAATCCCATAAATATGTACCAGGAAGCACAAACCGCAAAATGGTGATGAACAGACTTTGGAAATTCTACAAAAACGTAAGGTGTTAGACGAAAATCCACACCCTAGGGCTCCAAGTATACAAATAATACTTACATTGGGCCCTAATAATACCTACACTGCGCTCTAAAGTCTGCAAATAACCTATATTGGGCTATTTGGATCCTTAGGGTTAGTACCCTAAACCCTAAACCCTAAATCGTAGTTTCCATTTTATTTTCCATTACCCCTGTATAACCCCTTCCAGATCCCTAAAACACACAATTTCAAGGTGGGAGTCTAAAGACACAAAAGCAGCGACTCGAGCGGAACAAAAATTCTGAACCTAAAGCCGGAAGCCTAAACGTAGTGCGTAGGGTCTGGGCCTAAATCCTAGAGCCTAACACCTATAGTCCCCTTGAGTAGATAGAATATGGGGTAAAGGGATTCTGAAGAAAAAAACACCCAAAGCCATATTCTATCTACTCAAGGGGGACTATGAACCCCAAGCTGTTCAGGCCCAGTGCTTGGTCCAGCATCAGCCCATGCTTGAGGTCAAACTTGGTGAGAACCTGGGTTGCTGTTAAGGGTTTAGGGTCTAGGATTTATGGTTTAGGATTCAGGGTTTAGGGTTTAGGGCTTAGGAAGCATACATATATCTATATATAGGTGTATACAGGTATATATATATATATATGGTGAATAAGGTTTCCCCAATATGGCAACTTCAATTAAGCTCCTTTAGCAGCAGCCCAGGGACCTCATCCGTTCCGTGCTTCTTGATGACCTGGTCCTGGGCCGATAAGGGGGAGTGCCGAAAATCCCATCTTGGGGATCCCCATAATGAGGACTGTAGTATTTTGGTGGTCTATATGGTAGTTTCCCAAAATAAGGAGACACAAATATCGACTTTAAAATACGATATTCCTCCTTATGGGGGGTCCCGAAAAATGGAAACCTGATATTGGGAACCCCCCATATTAGGGCTCCCCATTAATGGCAAGTACCAGAGCACTTGGAGCCAGCCTTCGTCTGGATCATGGTGTAGTTGTAGAGTCCATGAATACTTGCCAGTATTTACTGGTAGGGATATGTGTCGGTTCCCAAGAACAAAGGGTGCTGCAGGGCGCCCTAAGAAAGACCCCGATATACCAGAATTCTTCTTGCGTTGGCTCCCAAAAGAAGGCCGAAAACTTCCACAGGAATCCATGCATGTAACACCTTGAGAGACGTCTGCACGTCAGCGATCCTAATGTTGGTGCCGAAATTCCTGCATGGCCTTAGTATACTGTAGGACCGAAATAAGTTAAATGGAGTCATGCAGGAGTTTTTGATATCAACCCCTTTACTGGCCCTGAACCTGCAGACCGGCAATTTGAAAAGCCTGGTCTTCAAAAGCATGTTTAGAGCTTCGCTGGCTTTTGACTGAGATAGCAAAGTAAGCCAGTCTTAAACTGTTTGATTCCTGATTGGGCCTCAGTGTCATAACAAATACAAAGCAACGAACCCTTCGAGCTATAGTCCAAATTCCTCGTCCCCTTATGACCCCTATAGTAATCCCCTACATTATCCCTTATATAACCCCCTCCAAAGCGTTTAGACAATGGCCCATTTAGAGTTTATGGAGTTTGCTGATTTCACAGTTGAGGTTGCAGGCAGGAAGCTTGAGGAGGCCCCGCAAGATGACCCTGCCCCACTCGGGGGTTAGGGTTTAAGGTTTAGGGTGGTTTAGGGGATTCGGGGGACTTTGTAAGTATAGTTATGAGCCACACGGTTTGTTCGTAAAATTACGGGCCCATTTTGGTCGTAGGTTATATTACAGCACCTACTATTTAGGGGTACAACATGGGACTCCAATTTTGGGTACTGCCCATATAATAATCTCAGTAACCCCCAATTACTAGCCTACTTACCCCAAACACTCCCAGCAGGCTTTCTTTACTTCAAGTCTAAATGAATGGTTCCTGAATTCGGCACCTTCCACTGTGCAGGCCGTGCTGAAACCCTTCAACTCCATCAGGAGGCCATGGCTGTGCCAGTCTGAATCTCCTCTGCCAAGGTGCATAGACACACAGGTCGATGAGGTCGCCCATGTTCCTTATTCCATGCCAGAAAAGACTCTACGTTGCGTTTGCTGCGCGCGGCGTTACAAACAACTTGACCCCACAAACAAGACGCCACCACAACCAAAAACATATTGCGTTCTACCGATAAGGTTTGGCCGTGTCTTGCGCGATTTCTGGACGTTGCCGGGCAACAAACAATATCCGACTGCAATTTGCATGGGCTCTGAAACCTAAACCGCCTAAACCCAGTGAGAACCCAGAACAGATGCAAGGGCGCGGGAGTAGGCTACCTGCACTCCAAGGAGGAGGTCCCCAAGAATGTCTGATGCACAAGCCAGGAGCATAAACTCTTGTAATCCTTAAATCACACCCTGCTCTACTCAGCCAGGCCTCTATAATATGGTCAGGTTCAACGATTTCAGCTGCAACCATCAGGATCAACATACATCCGACGGGTCAAGATGCTAAAGAAACAAGTCATGATTTCCGGCAGGACACCCTATTATATATACAAGCCCAAATATTTCCACGGACCCTGCCCACGCACCAACGCCATCTGAACAATTCTAACTCATGTTGTCAGGGCTCATGTCCTTCACGTCCATCTCAAGGGGGAGGGCACCGGAGTCCTTCGGGATGGAGGAAAATGTGCACTTAAGACCCCAGCTTGTTGTTGTTCCTAGGGTATGAGTTGGGTACTGCCCCGACTCAGTAACCGCAAGCGGACAGTCATCATGTTAATATCTAGAACTCTTAAATGACTCGTGGTATAAAAACTGTTACTGGGTGGGGGCAGTACCCAAGGTAGAGGGGATACAGACTCGGGCAAGATTTCCTCCATCACAGTTTTGAGCGCCCTCCCAAGCCTTGAAACTGCCTGTCTGCCCTACAACCCCCGGACCCTACACGTGCTTACATATTCGGGCACAAGAAGGGATCGTAGCATGAGGTGACAACTTGCTTGTTTTCCTACCCAACCCGAAGCCCGAAATCCTGCCTGGACCCTCAAAGTCGTTCGTTTTGGTGTTTCGTATGTGTTGGGTGGCTAGGGTGTTGGCCTAGATAAACCCTAGAACCCTAAAACCCTGAACCCTAGTCCTCCATGGTGTTGAAAAAGATGGGGGCGATAACGCCACCGATCACGAAGCCGCCGGTGCGCTTGTTTGGGGCGCAGGGGATGTCCTGACCTGGGCATATAAGGTTCAGGGTGCAGGGGAATAGAATTTAGAGCTTTGGGGCTTATGGTTTTGGGCTGTAGGGTTTCGCGTTTATGGGTTTACGGCTTTTAGTTTAGGTTTCAGAGTTTAGGCTCAGGGTCCCCGGGAGAGCATTTCGAGGATGTTGAGCCAGATACAAGGACTTGTAATACTGGTAGGGTCCCCATTAACCTCGTTCTAAAAAAAAGGTCTCCTTTTTTGAATATAACCTGTTTTCTATGCCGAACTTAGGACCCAAAGAAGAATGTCAGCAAGATTCAGAGTATGAGGGGATTCAAGACTTTGAGGTATAGGTTTGAGGCACGTTGCTTGAATTGAAGGTAGCCTTGAAGATAAAGGTTTGGAGTTAGCTTTAAGGACTAGGGTTTTTCCCCTAAACCCGTGATCGTGGGCGCCACCAGCAGGATTATAAGAATATATGAAGTTGGGGTTTAACGATAGGGATCAGCCTCAGTACAGGTGCATCATGTAAGCAAGACATGCTCAGATTCGAGGTTCGTACACACATAAGTCTGGATTCCCTGGTGCGTGCAAGAGTATGGGGAAAGGGTTGTAGAGACCATCGTAGGGAAATTCATTGACGCAGGGACGACTATAGGAATCTAAGCCCGCCTCAGCTTACAAGTCCCTCAGCCCTAAACCCTAGCCCGACTATCAATTACTGTTTCTTCTACTATTACTGTCACTCTAACGATCACTGCCACTAGTACTACCATATCTCCCAGTTCTCGTTGACCCAGCACCATGAATTCTCCCCCCCCCCTCTCCGCCCGCTGCTCTGCAGAAAAGCAGCCGACAAGGCAGCTCTCAATGTCAGGGGCACAATTTAGGGTTTAGGATGCCTTTAATCTGAGGGCTCAAAAAGTGTGATAAAGCTAGGTGGGGTAAAGGATCCCTGCTGTAGATTCTACTATATTGGGGCTTTTTCCTTTACCCTACCTACCTTCATCCAACACCTTGTAAGCCCCCTGATTTAAAGGGGATATAAGGAATTATGACGGTTTCTAGGGAGGTTTTGGGATTTAGGGTTGATAGTATTTAGAGGTTCGCATTTAGGATCTTCCTGTGCCCCCAACTGCGTACAGCTTTATGGGCCATACCTGCTAATTAGTGGGTAATTGAGGTCTTAAGGTTTAGGGTACCGCTATACCTGCTAATTAGGGGGTACTTGCTGCTCAGCTGCAGGCAGGTGGGGCTACGGGGTAATCTAAGTCGTCCAGTACCCAGGCCGCTCAGAAGAATCGTATATACAGTAGCTTCCACTTTCTTGTCCGTTATCCCTATATATCCCCAAAATACTATATAGTAGTTTCCATTTTCTTTTTTCATCATCCCTCTATAACCCCAAAACCCCAATATACTACTTTGATTTCGGGTGTATAGGCTTGTATCCCAAGAGTGTGAAGTACACCTTCTGGGCTACTACTTGGAGGGTCATGCGGACTTAGTAAATGAGTTAGTAATGGGGATAATGGGGCTATTATATGGCTTATAGAGGTTATTAACCTACTTACTAAGTTCCCATGACCCTCCAAGTAGGCAGTAAGGATTGCAATGCAGGGCTGCTTAAGACTTCACAGCGGAATCAGGAAGAAGCAGCTTATGCTGAACAAGGTCTTGTTGTGGAGAGATGTCAAAACCGCTTAACCTGCCCCTTGAGTGGAGAATGATGGGGTTTAGTTCGAACTACCTTGTGGCCCCAAACGCTTGGGTCTTGGGACATTGTTTTCCTACTTTTAAGGTCCAGGCAACCTGACCCCAGGCACCCTAAACCCTAAACCCTGCACATCTTCCTGATCCTGGGAGCTTTATACCGCATCACTACGTCGGGTTTTAAAGCCTGGCAGGGTATCTCCAATCCAGATACCAAAGCGTTTGGCTTCTCAGGGTACGGGGGTTGATGGCCTCAGCAACGAAACCCTGACCATGCCAAATATGTCAATAATCTCCTGCATACAACACCAGAAGTTCAAGCCCTAAACCCTAAACCCTAAACCCTAAACCGCTTTGACTGCCCAGAACCCACCATCCTGAGATCCACGCCCATGTACCACAAGATCGAGTTGGTAGCAGACTTGCGCGAAGATCCTGTACCCACCACATCTCCGACGTACGCAAGCTGATGGCCCTTCCTTGGTATCGAATGGAGATCAGCTGCTGCTTCGATTCAAATTCAAAACCAGTTTTAATACCAGTTGGCACAAAACTCTGAAGGGCCCAAGCACAGTTTCGTACGTCATGAGCGCTGCCCTGTGGAGCAAAGCCACTACTTTTGGGAGCAAAGAGGGATTTCCAAAATCAGAGCCCAGCTTTTTAGTTTAGGGTTTCGGGCGTAAAAATCTGTAGACTAGTAGTTTATGGACGGTTCAAAATGCGTTAAGCCTTCCACAGGGACTCCCAAAAAGGGATCCCTGATGTTGTAGACACCCATGTGGTACTTGATCAAATTCCTGTTCCCAAATGACCATGACGGAACAGGATCTCCCCCATATTTTCCCTTATCGACCTGAAGCATCCTTGAATAATTTCCCCAAAGGACATTTAGATCAACCCCTGAATATGGACCCGTCCCGAGGCCGACTATACACATGAAGGAATATGCCACTTCCCGAAGGGTCCAAGTACCCCATAATTAGGGACTTGGGATTTGGGTAGTAGCATGTGTAGTACAGGTTTGGGGTGAGTACATGATTATTTAACCTCTCCTCTCCAATAACCAGGGATAAAAAAGTTTCAGCTTCATTAGAAAGACCCAGACAGGAAGCCCAAAAAGGAAAAAGTTCTCCTGTCGGCTAAGTAAGTAATACTTGCACCCTGGGGGCTTGGGCAGTTTCTCAAGAGCATGAGTTCGAGGGTCCTACAGTATTGCTTTGGGAGTCTAATGGTACTGGTCCCCAACTACCTCCCCCTGTACAAACCCCGCAGGCTCCAGGTCACAAGAATAAGGAACGCGAAGGAAGGGGAGGGGGGGATGGGGGACGGAGGGGTTTACGGTTGGTTTAGGGTTCAGGTTTTAGCTTCACTTCAATGACTTTGACGGATGCTAAACCATATCTCAGTGGGGGACTTCCATTCTCAATCCCAAAAGCCCTGAAGCCTGTGGGGACGATGGGCCGTAAACCGAAGATCATGCAGGGATTATGGGGCTCCATGCTACGGCTTCCACAGGGGAAAGCTGACTTTCAATGCCACCTGGGGCTCAGGGATTCTGCTTACATATATATATATATATATTCTGTATATATCTTACTACTATTATTATGAGGTTATATGAGCTATAGTCTAAATCTCCTAGTATCCCCCTGAATAACCCCTGTTCTACTCCCCCCATATACTCTCCGAATCTCTCCGACATAACCCCCGTTACGAAGTTGAGACTATGCCTCATATAGGAATGTAGGAGAAGTATTGGGATAATTGAAAACTGGGAACTACTATACTAAAGCTCGGAGTTTCCTACTTTGCCTCCTGAACGGTGGAAACATGCACCTGGCTTCAAAACTCTAAACCCTAAACCTTGAACCCTGAACCCTAATCCCTAAACCCTGAACCCTAAACCCTAAACCCGGAACCCTGAACCCAAGACAGGGAGACCCAGCTCTGTAGGTGTAGGGTTTAGGGCTAGTGGGTTTAGGGTTTAGGGTTAGGGGTTTAGGGTTCAGGGGGGTTCGAGTTGAGAATTAGGATGTCTGAGGTTTAAGGCTGTGGGTTGAAAGATGTTCTGTTTCATGGAACCCCGTAGCCTTGCAATCTACTTGCTTCCTGCCCTTGCAGGGTTACACGGGGCAGTCCGTGTTAAGCATACCTGGCTGCAAAGATAGGGTAAGCTAAACCCTAAACCCTGACCCTAAATCCTAAACCCTAAATAGTAGTTTCCATTTTCTTTTCTATTATCCCAATGTAACCCCAATATTCTAACCAAACCATAAACTATGACTCCTAAATCTTAGTTTGTTCAGCCCAGCTTCGTCTTGAGGTCTGCGATCTGCTGCGCGGCATTTGTGATGCCGTCGCGCGGGAACTTCCTTGGCTTTGGGGTGTGAGGGTTTAGGCTTGGGGTGCTAGGGTTTTGAGGAGGTAGGGCTTTAAGGTTCTTTAAGGTTTTGGGGATGTAGGGCTTTAGGGTTCAGAGCTCAGGGCTTTAAGGTCCAAGGCTTAGGCTTGAGGATCCATGCGGGGCGGAGCAAGTACCAGAAGGGCCGTCCTTCTACATGTGACAATAAGTCACATCTCGCAACAGCCCTTAGACCACTATACACGGTTTAGGGTTCAGGGTTTAGGGTTTAGGGGCATGATACCTCGCCCCAAACGCCATAGGCTCATTTCCAAACGACGGTAGTCTACGATGATGCAGTTGGCCACTGCTGAGATTCCATGTGAGCTCAGGACATACGTAGCCGCAAGGTTGCCCTGTACCGTAGCTGTGAAAACCGTTTCGAGTTTAGGGTTTAGGGTACAGGGTTTAGGGTTCTGGGCGGCGGGCTTTCTGATTGGGGCCTGCCAATAAACATGGGATCCTCATAGTCCATATGGGTGGCTGTCAAAATTATGGTCCCTTTTTGGATCCTTATGATGATACGGCACCTAATATTTAGGGTACCGGTACCCACAAAGGGATCATAATTTTGACAACCACCCACATGAAGACTTCTCAAGACAAGGGCCCCATTGCTCCTCAATTTGGGGTCTTTCATAAACCTTCATAAAAAGTCCTAGGTACAGGGACCCAAAAGCAGGAGACGCACTCTTGAGAAAAGCTCTCCTAGTGACCAGGGACTCAGACAAGCCTCGGGGTGCCCCGAAAACTTGAATGGTTGCATTGGATCCTCGTCATATTCCCAATTCCCACAATACCTAAATGCATCAACGAAGAGTCCTGAATCACCACCCAGGCCACACCCCGAACCAAAAAAACGAATTCCCCAGCCTTCATGACGTCCATGGGGGGAGAGATGACCCAAGGTTCGAAACGACTGTCGTACGGCCAGCCATCAATGAGGGATGAACAGAGCATCGGAACAATACTGTGATCGAAAAAAAATACAACTCCCAGGTACAACCCTCGTGCACCCTTCTTGCAATCCCCAAACTATCCTCCAGACAGTCTTCGCAAGACCCGCATGCCTTGGAGACACATATAACGACTATAGCCTTCAGCACTTCCTGCTGACCATCCTAAACCGGCCCCTACACCCTAGATTCCAAACCCTTTCATAATTTCCCTGTCCTTTTCCATGCATCCTTTCCCTACTAAGCACCAGGAGAGAGGTTAGAACGAGCTGCAGCATCGCCAGGGCGTGCAGAGGGATGTCCGGGCGCGACCAAGCATCCGGCGCAGGGGACAGGTCCTTTTGTATCAAGACGTGTTTAGGGTTTTGGTGCTTTAGTTTGGCCACTTGAGCTATAGTCTAAACGCTGATTATCCCAAAAATAATCCCCTACATAATCCCGTCAAGGAGTTTAGACTATAGCTCATTTACAGGTTGAGGGTTTCAGGTGTTGGGTTTCCAGCGGTTTGGGGATTTACAGGTTTGGGTTTTGAGGGTCTTCGGAGTTTGGGTATAGAGGAGATTGGGGATTAAGGGATTAAGATTCAAGATTAGGGGTGGAGAGAGTCAGGAGCACCTAGACCTAAACCCCAAAGTATGTAAAATGATAGCCCAAAACCCATAGTAACAGCCATAAAGGCCATTATCTTACATACTTTTGGGGTCCAGTTAAGGATGAGGGCTTCGTTTTAGTTCGTAGGAATCCTTAAGCAGAGTTTTCAACGGTGCCGGACTTAGCAAGTAGGTTAATAATCCCTGCAAGCCATATAACAACCCAAACTATCCGCTTTGTTAACCCCTTTACCAAGTCCCCATGACCCTCCAAGTACTACCCCCCTCTATACTACCCCCCTAGGCTCCCCCTCTTGAATAACCTTAGTTAAGGGGGGAAGCTAGGGGGTGCAGTATAGAGGTGGGGGTAGTAGGGGAACCCATGACATACCCCTTGAACCCATCGCTTTCCCGTAGCAGCCGACTTCTGGTTTTAGGGTTTGGGGTATACTTGGAGGGCTATGGGGAATAAGTAAATGAGTTAATAATGGGGATAATTGGGGTTATTATATGGCTTACAGGGGTTATTAACCTACTTGTGAAGTGCCCATGACTCTCCAAGTAGCGTGTAGGAGCATTTTGGCGAGTGGATTGTTTCTTGTGGGGGGGGGTGGGGGGGTGGGGGTGATGATTTCGATGCTGCGTGTTTGATTGCTGCGGCTAGCTACGGAGTGGAGCGAAAGAGCCTCACGACCGTCAACTGTTTCGCGCATCTCTACGGAATTCGGGGAAGTCTTGCAAGAATCATCGCACAAACACGCATGCAGTTTATTAGACAGTTGAGAACTTCTCTTGCGTCTTCCTAGGGCTGAGAGGGGACTAGGGTACCCGAATCGGGTTCACAAATCAAGTCCAGAAATCATGAGTTGGGGGTGAAAGGTTGTGGTGTAGCTCTAAACCCTGAACCCTAAACACAGCAATGACGCCGAACTTTTGGGCCCCTTGTGGTTATAGATTATCTTACGGCACTGAATAGTTAGGGGTACCAAAAAGGAACCCCAATCGGGGGAACTACCCATGGGTTGGGCGCGGGGGTTTGGGTGAGGTGAAACAAGCAAGCTTTAGCGTGGAAGGCTCGTGGTCTGGTGTTTAGAATATAGTGTTTAGGGGTTCAGGGTTTTGGGGTTTAGGCTTAGGGTTTAGGCGTTTAGGGTTTAGGGGTTTAGGCTTAGGGTTTAGGCGTTTAGGGTTTAGGGGTGTAGGATTTAGGGGTTTAGGCTTAGGGTTTAGGCGTTTAGGGTTTAGGGGTTTAGGCGTTTAGGGTTTAGGGGTTTAGGGTTTAGGGGTTTAGGGTTTAGGGGTCTAGGCTTCGGGTTTAGGCGTTTAGGGTTTAGGCTTCAGGGTTGAACTCGAACGTGTTGTAGTAGGTACGTGTCTGGCAGTGGAATTCCTGAGGATCTGACTCATTTGCCCCCTGGACCCTGTAAACTGAAGATCCTAAACCCTAAGCCCTATAAACCCTAAACCCTATATAAAACCCTAAATCCTAAACCCTATAAACCCTACACCCTACATCCTAAATCCTGAGGTCCTACACGCACTCTAAATCCTGTAGGTTCCAGGCATGTTTGAGACAGGGTGCGGGAACTTTGCGTGCTTTAAGGTCCAGGGTCAGCCAAGACAGTGGTTTAGTGTTGGTCTAGCTTTGAGGCTTAACTGTTGGCTTCCTCTTTGGGGGGTCCTGTCAGCATAGATTACCTCGAACATGCAACTGGGTCCATCTTACCAGACTCTCCTTCCAAAGGGGGCTATATGGGTTCTCATGTTAGTTGCGCGGAGGGTACATGTTAGGGGGGTATTTACCTGGAACCCAGTTTTGAGAAATATGTCCTTTACATGAATTAATGCCAACGAGTTTCATCTGTGTTGGTCTCGCCGGTCACTTTAAACACGCACAGAGTCACCTGTCACTGGGTGTTGCCATGACTTCTTGTATGTTGCAGCTGAAGTTTCTGCAAATGGCAAAGACACCCAGAAAACTCAAACAAACTAGATCCGCCATACAGGAGCTCAACGCACATGGTTCTGACAATAAATATAACCCCAATATATAATATAACCCCAATATACTCTAGTAGTTCCCATTTTCTTTTCCATTATCCTCATATTACCCCAATATAACCCCAATATAACCCCTATATAATAACAATTATGACTCATGACCTCTGCGGGCTTATTGCGGGCGGGCGCGTATTGCAGGCGGGCGAGTGGGAGGTTAGGGGTGGGAAGCAGCGGCAACCTAGGCCAAATGCTTGCAGGTGTGAATCACCCAGACCCCAGACCAATTTTGAACTCCAGGTTCACGCGCTGAAGTCCAAACTTTCACATATCAATTTGATCTGGAGATCTGTCTCAAACCTTCCCCTGCAGCCTGTTCACAATGACGCAGCGAGTCTGCGATGATGCGGTGGCTTTGGTATTGGAGGAGGATTAAGATGCTTGCCTCACCCTTGACCACAAGCTCCAAAACTTGCAAGCTCGTACCAAAACCACATAAGAACCCCTAAGCCCTTAATTACAAAGGAGTCGTTGAGTCATGTTGCGAAGTGCCGAGTTGGGTTCGGCTTGTATCGGGGTGTAGGGTTTGCGATTTGACGGTTCTGAACTCCTGGGTGTTGCTGTTGAGGAACTTAAGTTGAGTTGTAGTAATATAGTAATAGTAACATATTAATAGTATTATAGTCATAGTAATATAGTAATATAATAGTATATCAATATAGTAGTAGTGATATAGTAATATACTAAAATACGGAAAACTTGGAAACCTTGTTATTAAAGTACTGTATACCCATGTTATGGTACCTTGGAAACCTCCTTTTTTTTAGTATTGTATACCCATGGTATGGTACCTCGGAAACCTTATTATTAGAGTATCGTATACCCATGTTGTGGTAACTTACTTTAACCTCCGTACCTAAACCCCAGAAGTATGTAAAATACTAGCCCTAAACCCCTAGTAATAGCCATAAAGGCCATTATTTTACATACTTTTGGGGCCCAGGTACTAGCAACCTATAAGCTCAAGGTCGAGTGGTTGCCCTGCCTTTTCGGGAACAGTGGGGCGACTCGTGAACCATTCCTCAGTAGGGTTTAGGGTAAAAAGTCACAAAGTTTAACAGGGTCACATGAGCCATAGTCTAAACTCCTCAAGGGGGGCTAGATGGGGGATTGTATGAGCGCCGGCTTTTGCTTATTACCTGGGCCTTATGCAGCATTTTGAATCCACGGCCCCTCATCTCGTTTGCCCTGTATCTAATCTTGTACTGTACCTTGACAAAGCCACCCTGATCTCGTTCGCCATGTTGAAACATGTACTGGGCTCTTATTGCAAAAGAACTGCGGCCTATCTCGTTCAATCCGCGGCCCCCATCTCGTTCCCAGAGGAACGCTGAATCCGAATGCAAAAATACCAACGCCCCGAGCCTTCTACTGCCTTACGTAAATAACTACGGCTGCTCACATAAAACCATTATAGGGGTTCTCAAGGGGGATACTAGGAGTTAGTTTATAGCCCATTAGGGCTTTTGTTGCAACGCTACTGCAAAAGACAGAATGATGTCATCTGTACCGGGGCAGGGAGCCTTAAGGAAAGATATGAAGGGAAACTATTCATGGCCACCTGGGAAACAGGAATTTGATCACCTACCACATGAGCTATAGTCTAAACTCCTTAAAGGGGGGTTCTACAGGGGATTATAGGGAACTGCTATAGGGAATATTAAGGGGGATGCTAGGAGTTTAGACTATGGCTCACATGAACCGCTACCTTGTTCTTTGTTCCTTGCCCTGGCTGACTCCAGGCACATGCCAGGAACTACCAGGCTCGACCAGCTTCACTTGTTTGTCTCACACCTTAGGGTTTAGGGTCAGCTGGAAGTGAAAACAATGCCTTTGTCTCTTATGGGACTGGGGCCGGGTGCTGTAGATGGCTCCATCAACGCGAGGACCAAAGAAGCAATAGCTTATCCTTCGCTATCCTTTTGTTCTCCGTATGAGCCGCTGTCCGCACTTCTTGTACAAATAGTAGATTTTGGAATCCTATTCGGGAAAGCAGTACGGCTCGTTAGGGACTCTACTCGAATACCACAAAGAAGTCTATGTCCGCATTCTTTGTAGAGCTTAGGTAAGACTTATGTTGGCAGTACGAGTAGCTAGTATTCAGGTAACATAGCCTACAGCCAACAACCCAATCAACTTGAATCTTGCCCAGAAGCAGCATTTGCCCATGACTCAATCACCTCGCACACATCAGCTGTATGGCAAGGGCTAAGCTCTTCGTTCCTGATTTTGCATATTATGGGTTGTAACATTAGCAGGCCCCTGGGCGATCACTCGAACAATGGGACCCTCTAGTAGTCTCTGTGAAATCCCAAATAACTTTATGGCTTCCACGTTCTTTTCCTTTCCCTCATTCCCTACTAACCACCGGCAAGTTAAGTAAACTTGTTGCTCCGAGCCCCGTTGAGACATAGGACGCCTCAGGGTGCAGGTTTGAAGGCAGTATGTTGAATAAAACAAATTCAACCCAATCAAGCTTTCACCTGGAAACCCTAAACCTGAAGCCTATATCCATGACAGGAACCTTTCGAGATGACAAGCCGGGTTCCTCTCACAACGTTTGGGGTCCATAAGGCAGACGTAAGTGATTACCAGTACATCCTTTGGGCTGTGCCCCTCCCAGAAGGTAGTAACTACAGGGTCTAGGGTTGGGGTTTTGGGTTTGGGGCTAGGGGTTAGGGTTCCTTATTCAGATTGCCCAGTGAGTTTCACAAAGTCGGGACATGATTAGGAGAGCCGAAGTAGAAAACAAGGAACCCTAAACCTTGGGTACTGCCCCCCCCTAGTAACAGTTGGATAATAGTTGCAATATGGTTATATATGGCACTTAATAGGACCCCTAGTATAGACTGTTACTAGGCCACGGGGGCAGTACCCAACCTAAACCCTAAATCCCAAACCCTAAACCCCTAAATCCTAAGCCACAAATCCTAAACCCTTATCATCCTTGTACTCAACGTACTCTGCACCATTTACAGCCTCACCCCCTATCTTGGTAAAGCCTTGTTTAGTCTGGGGAAGACCTCAAGTGGATTTTTAGGGTTTAGCTGTTTAGGGTCTAGGGTTTAGGGTTTTAGGGTTTAGGGGTTTAGTGTTTAGGGTAGAACAAACCTAGCAGAATTCCGCCTGCTTGGCAAAGGGGTTTCCCTTCTTCATCTTGTCCTCCACATCGTGGTACGCGTCGAACATCAGGATCCTCAGTTCCAAAACCCAAAGGAATCTAAAAACAAGATCCCTTAGGACAAAATGGAGAAACACGTAGGATTATAGGGTTTAGGGTAATGAGCATGGGTTTAGACAGTAGAGGATCTTCTTTTTGGATCCTCCCGGGGGTCTGGGTGTCTAGAATTGGGCCACCACAGGCTTTGCCTTAAGCCTGAACTTCACAACTTTCCCCTCTCCGTCCAGCAAGCCTAAGTGAATTTCAGTCTAAACTCCTAGTATCCCCCTATAATTCCTATAATGATACCCCTATATAGCCTGTTTGAGGAGCTTAGACTATAGCTCAAATCGAGACACCAGCCCCAAACAGACCTCAAAAGCCCAAATTACAGAGCCTAAATCCTTCAAAGCTAAATCCCAAAGCTTCCGCAAATCCCCCCTCCTTCCCCCTGTCAACCCTAAACCCTAAATCCTAAACACCCTAAACCCTAAACCCCAAACCCTAAACCCTAAACATCCCATGGGTCTACCCCCCACACAAACAACGCAGTGAAGCCACATACGGCTCAGGGCTGTGACCGCTCCGGAGGCCAGCTCCTGCGTTTTTAGGCTTTAGGGTTTGGGGTTTAGGGTTTAGGATTTAGGGTTTAGGATTTAAGGTTTAGGGTTTAGGGATTAGGGTCAAGGATTTAGGGTTTAGGATTTAGGATTTAGGGGTTTAGGGTTTAGGGTTTAGGGATTAACAATTTAGGGTTTAGGGTTTAGGGATTAACCATTTAGGGTTTAGGGTTTAGGGATGAATAA